>JAPDSC010157450.1:0-23690 GCA_026290005.1 Latrodectus geometricus | reverse complement strand
ATATATATATATATATATATATATATATATATATATATATATATATATATATACAATAAATTAAAATCTCCCTAAATTATGAGGGTTTGATAATTTTGTGAGATCATTTGCATAAGGCAACTTTTTATAAAACTTATCAAATTAGTTAAGCATTTTTTTAAACTTATCTAAAATAAATTCAAAGAACAATCATATCATTTATGAAGAGGAATGAAGTATTCTAAAATTATTACAATGTTTGAATGGAAATCTATATTTTTGTAGTAAATATAACCTCAAACAAATTGAATTTATTAGTCTAAATACATTTATAATAAGGAATAGTGATCAGATTCTGATGGAATAAACAGCATTTGAAATGCCTGAGATTATGAGAAACTATATTTTTAAAAATTAGAATTATAAATTTATAATTGTTAGACTCAAAATTAACTAAAAAATTTTTTTAATTAAAGAAAAATTTGTATTATTTTAGGTATAGAACAATGAAAGCTATATTGGCAAGAAGAAGTTGGATATTAATCATAGCACTTTTAAATTTCACCGGTACAGGTGATAATGTTACCAAATAGTACTAACAACCGAAACAAATTATCACCAACTGCAGCTTTTACCATAATTGTTTTTAACTTTGTATTCTTTACAAACATTTTAAATATAATGGTAAAATAATTATGCCCTCAAAATAAATTTTTAAACTAACATTTACTATTTCTTTAGCTGTTTTCTGTGAGTTGTCACCAACAATGCCAATAGGATGAGTTTTTTTTTTTTTATGTGTGGGTTTACGTATATATAAAATAACTAAATATAAAACTTTATTCACAAATATAAACATAATTTATATTCTTTAATATACTACATGAAGAACTTATGCTGAAATTATTAACATGTTATTGATTTCATTACAATAAAATGATCTGAATGCATCACATAATTAAAGAATTCTATATATTTAACTCTTTATAATGTTAAGTATTTATAATTTTTCTAATTCAATCAAAATAAATAAAATTTGTCACTGATTTATCATCTTTCACAGTCAGTTCATTCAGTACCAATAATAATGAATTGATTTGAAAAATCATAGACAGCTGTATAATGAAAACTTATATTTGATAACACAACTATGTATTCAGACAAAGCAAAAAGTGTATATATGCCAGGTTCACAATACCAATTATGCCGAAAATAAAAATACACGGACAAACTAAATGCAAAAAAATTTGTTGTTAAAAGTAATAACTTCATTCGAACTGATTTTCTTTCTCGTTTAGATAACGTATGATACATTTCATGCTTCATTAAAACATACAATAGTGACATTGATATCAACGCCGAAGTAACAAATATGACAAAAGATTTCTGGTGGGCAGGGAAATTTTCACTAGATGAAACAAATGATAAAGTGATAAGGGAGAAAATTTCAATGTTCTGGAAGAAATAAATGAAAAATGCAAATTGCTGGAATTTAGAATCCTTAAGTACATTTTTCAAATGTTTATAATACATAAATGATAATAAAAGACGCGGTGCACAATGTACAGCAATGCCGACTTGCCACACATACTTTTGAGGATTTAAGCTTCCCACTGCTGTACTGATGGATGGAAGGTAATTTTGAACATTACAATGAGTACTTGTAGTTTCTTCAAAGTTATTTAACACTGACCATATGACACAAAACAGAAAACATAAAAAAGGAATTGACGCAACGATTGTCCAAAACGATCTAAAAGGTATTTTAACTAAATAACTCATGTTGAAAATTATAAAAAGTCATTTAAAATTATTTTATATATGAAGAAATTGGGGAGATCCCCTTTTACTAGCCTGATTTGTTTACATTCTGCAATATCGCCAATATCCGCTCTAATCTCGCCAAATGGATTCTTCATTTCCCAATTAGATAATAATTATATAATATATATTATAGAACAGCGAAATAACAGTATTCTATAATATTTTATATATTATAATATATAGAGAAAATTAAATTTTAAATGAAGAAATATCAAATTCAAAAACCCATAAAATACACAATTCTGCTAAAATAACTATTTACAAAAAAATTTTAGTTTTTTCTTAAAAACACAATCTAAAACTAAAAATATTATTTTCATTAAATCATAAATTTCATAAGAATCTAATAAAACTCCAATACGTTAACTGAGGCTGTAACACTAATTTGGATAAATTTGTTTTCATTTAATCATTTTAGAAAATATTATAAAATTAAATAATACGTCGGTAATTAATAATAAGAAACCAATAATTGATATTATATCTACTAATAAAATTGATGATATTTCTTGATATGACTTTAACTTTATACTAGTTTCCTAATAGATAAACTTTTTGTTGTATTAACATTTTATCTTATGAATATGAGACTTTATTTAACATTAATTTAAAATTAGAAAGATATTTGCTCATTCTGTATTTATAATATTTTTTGTGAAGATCATAAATTTCATAAGAATCTAATAAAACTCCAATACGTTTACTATATTATAATACTATACTATACTATATTATAATTTTTTATTACACTTAATATGAATTTCATTTAATTATTTTGAAATGTGAAAAATTTTAAGGAAACGAAACGCTACGATATAGAATTAAAATTAATTTCATCATGTTAAGATTTACGTGTTGACTTTTATATTTCTCGATTTATTTTAATATTTTCTGTTGGTATGTATAATTGTATGTATAACTGTTGGTTGTATAATTACAACATAAATTTACAAATATTTTCATTTAAAATATTTGTGTCTTCAGTAAATGTATGCAATATACCAATACCTAATGTATTTAGATGATCAAGATGAAACAAAAAAAAAAAAAAAAAAAAAAAAAAAAAAAAAAAAAAAAAAAAAAAACTATAGAATTTAATATCAATAAGACAAAATCAGGAAAAAATCAAGATAAACAATGTAATATAATTAAGGAAAGAATTTTTTTTACAAGTTAAAATAAGAAGTTATAAAGTAGGTTAAAATTTTTTAATGTAGATTAAAAATTAAAGTATAATCAAAGTGAAAGGTGTTTTCGGCATTCATATGAGAACTTCAATCCTTTGTTTGCCCTTCTGTAGTTATAAAAATTATGCATTACTTCAATTTTACAAGCGTTTCCCTATTTCCTGCACATTTTAAAATAAAATCAATAGCAAAATCATTATTTTTAAGTTGATTATTTAAGCGATTAACTTGTTTTTTGATAAATTTTAGATTATTGTAAATATGATAAATTTGTTTTAATTTATTAAGTATTACATGTGTATAATCAACTACATTTAGAGATATTTTCGATAAAACCAATCAATTTAATTTTAAAGTTTATAAAATAATTTATTTGAAATCCAACATCTCTTTAAAAATTTACAGAAATGGGAAACAAAAATGCAGAAACACTTAAATAATTATAAATTACTTCATGAGAATTAAACGAGAAATTCAATATTTTTACTAGAATAACGAATGTTTAAGTTAAAACAAATGGAAACAAAAACTTCCTTTTTTTTTACAAATGAAATTGTGTTTATATTTTAAACTAATATTAAAAATGTAGACAAAAAGAATGTCGGATTAGAAAAGGATGTCGGAACCCTTAGAATTGGTATTTTTCTAACATATTTTTTCATAAGTAAATAATTTTATAAGAACTATTAAGTGTTGGATACCTAAATTGAATAAATATCAATCTCAAAACCATAAATTTTGATCATGATTGAACCAGATAGTCATGTTGTTAGGGATTACAATTTTAAAAATGAAGACTCATGCTCTTTTTCCAAGATATTATGAAATTCGGAAATAGTTTACCAACGCAGTTACCAGCCTACCAATTTATTTATAGTTAAAAATTGCAAGATGTTTCAATTCGTACGTCACTGAGAATCTCAAATTCTTATAAATATGAAATTGCTTAATTCAAGGACACAATTAACAGACTATTGTTTAATTCCTTTCATGATGAAAATATGTATGATGTTATTTTAGCATTATATCAATCAAAATCAAATGATGCAAAGAAACCTGCATTATTATTGTCATTAAGAAATCTACTATAATTGAATTCAGGTTCAATCACAGCAATTAGAATCCAAGTGCACAAAATATTCTTCTTATTCATTCAATCAATTTTTTATTTCATCATCAAAGTCAAACTCATACGACGTGAAACCATCCAAAATATTTTTTCAATTGACAAAAAAAGCAACTGGTTATAAGGGAAAAAATCGCTATAATGAGGATGAATTAACAAATCTATTGGCTATTATTTTTTAAATGAGGATTAAAAAGAGATCCAATAAATTTGTTTTACATCCAAAATTCTCCTTTTTTAGTCCCTAGTTTTTATGACTTTCTGCCACAAAAGAACAGCAATTAAATCTCCCTCAACTGCTAGGAGAAATTTGAGAGAGAGAAAGTTGAGCGCTTGAAAGGGGGAAAAAATCTACGGTACAACAGTTGCACCGCCGGAACGAAAAGGTTAAACATTTTCAAAATGGAAAATAATACATCCAAATCTAAGTATAGTTGGAATATAAAAAATATAGTTGGAATATTTTGTATGAATGACAGTAAAATAAATCTAATCAATTAAAAAAAAAAAAAAGAATAAATACGCTAGGCAAAATTTACAATTCTCAATTAAGATTCGAATTTTTAATATGCAAATGTTTTGCATTTGTAATATTATAAGTAGTATATGGGGGGGGGGGCTAGAGGACACTCTAAAAATGCTATATTTCTTGCAAAATAAGACTTATTTTTTAAGTTTTATACCTGTTTTTTGATAAAATAAAAAAAACTGTAAAAATGGAGCATTTTTCATTTTTAAAATTTAAACAAAAAAGTGTGTTTTTCATTCAAAAATGATGTCTTTTTCACTAAAATATTCAGTATTTTTAGTGTTTTTAAGCTGTTTATGATGAAAAATAGAGCTTTTTTTCACTTTTAAAATTTCAACAAAAAAATTTGACCTATCAATGAAAAAATGAACACTAAAAAATAATAATAATGATAATATAAAAGCCAACGTATGTGTTTTTTTAAAAAGATAAAAAATTACTTTTTTAAACAATTTTTACCTAGATACCATTGCTTCATTCGTCTATAAATTTTTTTAAAATTTTCATCTGAAAGTTGTATTTTCATCATTACAGAGCGATCATTAACTTTTTGTAAATTTCTTATTATAAATTCAGGAGATAAATTCTGTTGGTATGTGTAAATATTATTCCAATCTACATGATCTTCTAATTTTTCTATTGATCTTCTAATTTTTCTATTTTTCTAATGTTTGATATTTTGAAATTGTATCCCAATAAACCAAATCTTCGTTTAGTATTAAAAATGCTTCAGAAAGAGGTTGATATGCACTAATATATTCCCAATTAACCTAGTCTCTAAATTCCATTATAAAAGGTTCAGATAATTTTTGATACTTTGAAATTAATTTCCAATCTACAGTATCTTGAAAATTTCTAATTAAATCCTCAGTAAGAGGGTTTTTAGCTACTTCTATCCAATCAATTTGCGCCATTTATTTAGATTTAAAAAGTCAATTCTTTTTATACATATATAGAGCTTCAAATTGTTTTGATTACCATCTGATAATACTTCTAATTTTAATTCATCTGGAGATAAGTTTTTCAATTGACATATTTTGATATCTAAATATTTTATAAATTGATTTCAAAGAAAATCTATTTTTTCTATATGTAAGAAAGGTTTTATTTTATTTGATTGTCCATCACTACCAATTGATAATTTAAATAGTAGCATAAAAATTTTGAGAATCGACATATTCTTTTGTTGCGACGTCTTTATTTATCAGGATTTGCAACATTCGAAGTCTTACATTTCCAAATTTATATATACCATTTTTAATTAAAGAAGGTACATATAATCCATCATTATCTCGTACTAATATATTATCATTCTTTTTATTATTAATGAGTGTTTTTCTGTCTACATAATATTTATTACACACATCGTATTTATCAGTAGGAGTTGGGATATTAATTATTCTTTTGTTTTTAGCATCAAATACATTTTTATTTAAAACTAAACCATTGTTTTCAAAGTAGCGTTTATTAACAGCGTTTTTTTCGTTTACAGGATCTTTCATATTGCCAATTATTTTATCTTTAGCATCAAAACTACCTTGAGCTGAATGTATTAGACTTTTTTGTTCTAATTCTTGTACAATTTTATTCACATAACTCATATTAGCTGAATCATGTAAATCTTTTGGATCTGACACATTTGAAATTCTTTTATGTTTTGCATTATAGTTATCATTTTGTGAATGAATAAGAGAAGCATCTGATAAATTTATAAGGTCTTGTTTAAAATGTTCATGAATTCTATCCACATATGATTTTGTAGCAGAATCAGTTAATTCTAAAGGTTCATTTACATTTCTTAAATTCTTTTTTTTTCTATATCGTAATTTCCATCGTTTGCTTCAGTGAAAATATTTCTGATTCTATTAAAAAAATATATAAGTAGATAATTAATGTTTTAATGAAATTAAACACATCACACGATATTGAAGCTGTTTACCTTCATAATGTCATAGGGTGAAGATGTTTTTCTAAATATTAGAAAGAGAAAGAAAAAAAAAAAAGAAAGAAAGAAAACGTGAATGACGTGTCCACTTGTGACGTGAAAGAAACGTGTCCACTTGTAGTGGCCGAGTCTTTTAGAGAAAACGACAGACTTCCTGTGTTTAATTGCTTTACAACATTCCTACACTGAACAGATGTTTTTTTTGGGGTGGTCCATCTCACAATTCCCACTCCTACAAAGATAAGTCCAAGAAACTCCACACCAATATTTTACTTTGGGAATTCTCAAACAATTATTGCCCGCCTGCAATAGCCCTTTCCCCTCAGACTTCCTGTGTTTAATTGCCTTACTGCATAACTTCGAGCAGTCATCAACAGAGGAGATATAATCTTGTTTAGGAGCTGAGGACCCTTTTCTTGCTATTGAGGTCCAATTCAAGACACTTTTTGAATTTAATGTCTTTTTGTGAGCAATAAAAACTCTTTGATGTATAATATTTATAGCTTCCCAAATTTTAAGTCTTAAAATTCCAAATTCCAAATTTTAAGTGATACAATTAGATGTATACTACTTATATAAATTTAAAATTAATTATTAACATAGTTATATTTTTATAACTTTTTAAGTATCAAATATATTTGTCTTCCAGTTTTTTGCTTTTTCATATACAAGTAAAATGTTACTTAGCATTAGTGAAGGACAAAAATATAAACATCACAAACAAGTATCTGAAGGTTATTTAAAATATGTGTATGTAGTTAAAAATATACTTTAGAACTAGAATTTCATGTAATGTTCACTTCATTAGTAGTTTTTTTAATTTTCTAATTTCCCTACTGTTTAATTAGAAATTTTATCACAACCACACGGAAAAATTATTTTTAATTAGGAATTTTCCTTTTCTTATGATTTGAACCTATTTTAAGACTCGAAAATCCTATAAATTATATTTTTTCTGCAACTAATAATTTCGACTGAATTAATATAATTCAAATTATTTAAAATATTTATTTTATATCTGGATAAAAAGTTTAAAAAGATACTTCAATATTTTGCTAAATATTATATGTAGACTTTTCTGATAGTTCTTAAGACATCGAAAAATTTGAATTAATTCATTAAAACAAAAATATGTTAAAATAATTTTAGTTAATATTTTAGCATGTCTCAAACGCTAATAAAAATATTTTACTAATTGTGATTTACAGATTAACTAATGAATTAGGGATTTATATTATCAACTAAAAAAATAAATTTCCATAAATACATAGTACGAGTTAACAATGGAATTATTATATAAATTTAAATTAGATTTTACATGGTTTATTGGAATAATTTTTATCAATGACAATCTTCATATAAATATAGCGCTTTTGTCAAATTAAATAATAAAGATTATTTTGTTTTATATTTAATTGTATGTAAATTTCAATTTGTCTACACTATAATAATATTTAAAAAATAACTCAAGTAATGAATTTGCTTATGGAAACAAATGTTCCATTTATATTAGAATAAATTGAACGTAACAGTTTAAGCTACTTTGTACACATAAATATAGTTATAATTTGTTGTTTTATATATATATACATGACAAATGATATTTTATCTAAGGTTGTTCAGTTTCGAGTAGAAAAATGCAATTCAACTAATAATTGTGTAACAAATAGCAGAACAACATTCAATAATGTTACATCTTCAATAATCTCCTATTGGCAATCAGATGAAAGGCAATTTCATGAATTGTAGAATGCCTTAAAAAATTTCAAAGAAAAGGTTGTCATATCTATTAAAAAGTTTTATTTAAATTTATATTCGCTTTCTATTTCACCAAATTGATTCATAATAATAGAATACTAATATGACTTAATAAAAAGTAGTATTTTGAAAATTTAACAACAAATGATTTTTACACAGTTAATCTTTAGTCCATCACTTGGAATTATTTTCAAATTCAAGACATTAATCTAATAAATATTTTAATAATCATTTTAGGAGTTTGAATGTTTTTATTATATATTTGAGTCTTTGTAATGTTTATTTTAATAAAAAAATATTAATTTTTTCAATCATATAATATATAAAAATATTATATAATATATTTGCATTTTAAATTTTAATGAAATAAATAATAATTAAATTAAAAATACAAAAAAATATTCTACAATATTAAATACATAATATGAATTAAAAAATAAATAATATAATTTCTTTCTTTATTATTTAAACAATTATTTTATTAATTTTAAATATTACTTTAAATATTATTTATTTTTTTATATGTTTCAGCATTTTTTATTTAATTCTTTGAATAATTATTTTAGTAATTAAAATGTATTAATTAATAAAACACTTTTTGTATTTATAAATTTTTTTTATTCTTTTTATGCATATATATAAATTTAATATATATATAATATATAACATAAAAATAAATTATTGACAATAACAAAGATAAAAAGTTATTTATTAAATTAATGTTTTTTAAGTTAATTAATTTGCTGTGTAGAATCCCCGTACCGTCAAACTGTTCTTCCCTATTTAGGGAGGATCAGTTTGACGTCATTGAACACACCTCCTCACCAAATCTCCCTCTCCTTGGCAAACCCGAAGGGCCAAGGAGAGCGAGATTTGGCGATCTTGCAGAATGTAAACAAATCGGGCTAGTTAAAGGGGATCCTACCAAGAAATTATACAATATGAGGTGACAATAAAAGAGCCCAATTTTCTAATGAAATGTGAGACTGACAAGCTGAAACACAAAATTCAATTTGTTTGTTTACAATATCTTGCCGGTTTGATCGTTAATTCGTGGTTAAACCTATATTTCACTGTTGCCATACAGAATTATCATTAGATAGAGTTTGTTACATTTTATTTCATTTGCAAAATTCAGCTGAAGCATTTTTCTTTTAAAGTATTTAATAAAGATTAAGTTAAATATGAATCTTATTTCAAAATCTATAATTAAAAATAAAATAAAATTGAATTCAAAGCAAAAGAATGAAGAATTTAGAAATATAATTTGAGATTAAAGAATGAATGAATTTGTGGCATCTATAATCAGTAGTTGAAGTTTATAAATAGTGCATTAAATTGTTTGTGATTGCTAGAAATTTGAAATATTTATTTGAGCTATATTTATTATTAAAAAAAACTAATTTAATACTTCCATTACGTTTCAGGCATTTAAAAATGTCGAAAGTCATTGGTACGCTAATGATAATATCTGTTACTTTTACAAATTTCAGTTGTTAAAATTCGGCTTAATTTGTTATATGGAAATCATTTGCTACATATTTTAACAATTACATGTCTCAGAAATTTTTAAAAACAATTCGTCAAATGTTTCAGCTTAAAGAAATCGTATATGAAAAAATAATTTAAGGAAACTTAATAGTTTCAAACCTTATACCCCAAGAAAATATTGCCGTATTAGAAAATAATATTTATAATATAAAATATTACAATATCATTTATGATTACATATATATAAAATTAAATATTTTCAAATGTTTGTTTTTATACATATATATATTTATATTATATTTATCAATTTCTTAGTTTTAAAAAAGGCTTGAATTATTTGATGTAAAATGATTGGCATATGCTTATCATTTTTGTTCGTGAAATAGATAAATCTATATACACATGGAAATGGGAACTGTATTCAGATAGCTATATTCTCATTATTTTTATGCATCCTATTTCATAATCGTGTACTTGAGTGATATTTATTCACACATGTTGTCTTTCTGAAGTTTTTTCTTGTTGAAAAGAATTTGTTTTCTATCTATCCTTATATGATAAAAAATTATTGATAATTATTATAAATTTTTCTACCTTTGCACCAATAATAACTTTAAAAATTAACTAATTATCATCTTTAAATTTCGCAGTTTTTGATTGGTAGATAAAGAATGAAAATATATTATGCTAATAATTTTATTTATTAGTGTAAAAAAACCTAATTAATTAAGCTTTTAAAAATTACTAGAAGTGTTTTTAATATTTTATAGCACTGACATGTGACTATTTTAATTATCAGTATATATCTGACTTTAAGTTAGTAACATACTAATGATGAGTTTTTATACTTTATTTGGTTTCTAACACTATTATAAAAAGTGTTTTGATCTTGTTCAAATTTATGTATAAGTGACGATTCTGGACACAATGGTGTCAGAAACATCTTTTGTAATATAAAAAAAATTATTTTTTAATAATAAGCGTGAAAATGCTAAAACAAATAATCAAATACTTTTTACAAATACATCCAGCGCTTTCATTCCTGTTTAATTTATATAGGTGGAACTTATACACCTATAATATTTAATGTAGTTTAAATATAGTTAAATCCTTTTCATGAAACATGATAAACCATTTGCTGTTTTTCATATAATATATGCCAGCTATTTACTTTTAATAGTGATCTTGAAACTATTTGATTTGTTGAGGTTGTAACCCCGCAGAAACCTTTTTAAAAGCTATAGTTATTTTAATTTTGTGATTATATTTTACATGTTATTAATTTTATTGATTTTACTTATTTTTATCTTTAGATTTTAATATTACTATTTATAAATTAATTATGCTTTTGATATTTTAATGTTAGTGCATTTAAAAAAAGGAAAAAGTTTATTTACTAAAAATCTATGCTTTAATTTGTTCATTTTTAGACCTTTTGCCATAAAATCCAACCAAATTCATTTCAATTAATAAATTCATACTAATCCCCGTTTCTTTTACATTTTGTTTCTTTTTTGCTAGTTGTTTGATTAAATTTGCCTCTTTTATTATTTTCTTTTATCATAATTACATTCCTTTTTGAAATAAGACAAGCTGTCTAAAAATTTTTTTTTTTTGGCATAACAAATAATATCTGCATTCATATACTAAAGTTTATATCCTATATTTCACATTGATATTTAATTGTACTTTTATTGCATTTTTTAGAAAATTTATATATATATATATATAATCTATTTTTTCAGATACATCTCAATGGGTTGTATTTTTTACAAAGGCTGGTCTCCCACCAAATGTAGCTGCCAATTATGCTTTGATATTTTTTGATAATCGTATCCAATTGGACATGCTGTTAGACTTATCCAAAGAGTATTTATATGATATGGGCATTAAAATTATGGGTGATGTCATTGCAATCTTGCGATATGCAAAGGAATTCCACACTCAGGTATTCATACCATAATTTCTTTTTATTTGGCGAGTAAAGAGTAAAAAAACAAATATTGTCTTTCACAATTACTCCATGATTTTCTTTTATTATTTTAATAATCAGTACTTAAAGGTTTGCCTTTCTTTGTAATATAACTTCAACTTTTGCCAATCAGTTAATGAATTTAGTACCACCACCAACAAGTGATTTCTAATTTTTAACCATGGATGAATGAAAAGTGTTTCTTTCTTTATATCATGTAAATCATATTAATAGTGAGAGATCTTTGATTGCATATATTTTAAATATATATTTTTACTATAACACAGTCTCCAGCCAAATCAAGAAATGATAAACCAGATTTATCCAATTGCAGACTTTTACTAGTATATAAACAACATTTATTTAAATACAACCGCAGTTTCTAGGAAAAGAAAATTGATCAAGTATAATATTTATATAACCATTTATTCTAATCAATTCAAGTTATATTGTTTTTGTTTTATCATGCAAATATTAACAATTCAGTTTTAGTGTTAAAATTTAATTAAGCTATTGCTGTATTAAAGCTGACAAGTATTAAAAAATATCTGTGATATTAGAATTGCAACCTACATTTTTGAAACTGTCAATTTTTAAAACATTTAGTTTTGAATTGAGTTTAATTTGGAAACTTAAACTAAGATGTAGAGTGTTCATGTGAGTTGTTTATTTCAAGAATATTTAAAAAGAAATGAAATGGCATTCCCATTACATTTCATTTGAAAATATATATTAAAGTTTTAACAAAAGTATTGATCATATTTTGATTCTAATACTGTTAAGACTATTCTAGAATTAGTATAAAATTTTTTGTAGTTTTATTAATACTTCTATTAGAATATCCACTAACTGTTACTATGGCAAATAGAAGTCATTGTTTTATGATTTTAAAATTTAAGGATCTAAATTTTCAGCATTTTTTCCTAATATGGGAAAGAGAAAAGAAAAGTCAGTGGTGAAAATATTTCTCTCTATAATGAAAGCAACAGAAAGACTGGTTTTCTCAGAAGTTCTGTTTTTAAGGCTCCAAAAAGTGATTTTTAAACTTAAAATTTGATTATAAAATTTTAATACAAAGATGCCAATTTTTTACTTTACCAAGGAAAATATAAATTTCTTCATATTTATATTTTTTATATATTACAGACATAATGCATTTGTTCTTATTTAACTCATTAGAGGGGGGGGGGCGGCAATTCATGCAAGATAGCACTCCTTTAGGACAGAAACTATTACTTGAAGACTGCTTACAGACCAAAGCATGTACTCTTGCTAAGCCTAATTTGCAGTTATGGAAAGTACACATTACATAATAATAGATAAAATGTACACACACAGTTAACATAGAAATGAAACCATTTTTAAATATGTGACATCATAATTTCAATCGTAACAAAAAAATTTAATTAAAATGTTTGACATGAATGTACTCAAAGGAATCTAAAAGGAAAAAAAAACCATATTAAAATATCTCCAATAAAATTCTAGCCTAAAATTGAATTGAAACTATAAACAAGCACTTTAAAATTACTTAAGGGGTTCTTTATCATGCGTTTCCCTTTTCATTTGCTAGCATGTATCTATGTTTTCATTCACGAAAATCCAATAAATCACATACATTTGACAGGTCCTATTCTGACATAAGAGAGAGAAAATGTACAACAGCTATTTTTTGAATAGAACATAAATTAGTATTGACATCTGGTAGTAAATGTTTTGTTCCAAAAGAAGGACACAACTGTCCATCAATCACTGTGTAGGAATTGCTGTAACGCAAGGGCGCATGCAGCGTTAGACTCTAAAGTGCATCTACTGTTGATGCATATTTGCAATGTTCGTCCCAAACAGGTTAAAGTATCTAGCTATTGTTAGGTCTACAAGGGTTTAGCAAGTTTCTTTTTCTGATCATTGTAAAGCCAAAAAATATTGGCAAAATTTTTTTCTCTGCTAGTATCTTAATGTTTACATTTTCTTAATCATAGAAAGCAAACAATATAAAAAAAATTTAGAAGTCATAGCACACACATTTTCTTTTTTAAGTCCAAAAATGACAGACAAAAGATTAAATAAAAAGGAGAAATGTAGGAGTCTTCACATTAAAAAGGAAAAAAAAACATGTGATTATTTTTATACAAATGAAAGCTTGTTTTAAATTATAATTAAATATTTTAGTAAATTATAATTAAATATTTTATAACTATTTTAATTTCTATTTAATACTTTTTCCTCTTATCTCAAAGCTAAAAATATAGCCTTAGATTTAATTAAAACAAGAAATGTATTCTTGTAAAGAGTTAACAATTTATCATTGGTTAAACAAAAACAAATTCATCATTTAATCAATATTTACATTGATTTGTGCTAATAGGATGGGATGAATGAATTTACCTAATTACTGATTATGTATTTCTTAGTTATCTAAAGAAAAGATGTTTGGAAATGCACCTGTACCTAGTCCAAGCAATAAAGCAGGTAAAAAATTGTCTCAGTTAATTTTGCCATGTGATTGTTAAATCTTAGCACTATAATCAAAATTTGTTTTAATAGTTGCTGAACGTATGGTGGGTCATTATACTAGAAGGTTCTCTCCAGTCCAATCACCCGCTTTAAGACCTGCACAAGGTAATGTATTTTTCTTTTTCATTAAAATGAAACTAACATTAATAAGTTGAAAATTTGTTTTCGAAATATTTTAGCTCTCATTTTAAAAATTAATGGGTACTAAATACTAACATTTTGCAGAGAATAAGATTATTTCACATACTTTTCTCATCAAAAATATAAATTAATTACTTAAAGTAGGAATTATCAGTGATATTTTAGAAATTGTGTAAAGATCTTAAATATTTGCATAATTTTGATTAATCTCTGCAATGAATTTAAGAACTTAATTTAATTCCTAAAATTACTTTTCAATGTCATAAAAGAAATAAATTATTTTTATGTGTGTTTGCATGTGTTTAGATAAATATAAAGTTATAAATATAAAGTTAAAGTTAATCTGCGCTTTAGGTCCCCTACTCTGCCAACTTGGCGATAAATGCACCAAGCGTGGTAAACCGGACGTTTTTATACCCAATAAGCTCTTTATGGCAACCTCCGTAGGAAATAATTTGCGTTTTTTCGCGCATGCTCATTAATTGTTTTTTTCTTTTAGCATTTTCATTGGTCGTTAATTAGTTTCAGTTTGAAAAATCGGTCATTTTCATTGGTTGCTGATTGGTTAAAAATCATGTTCCATTATCGCCATGGCAACAGCATTTTTGAAAACCCGCCAAGTACGGGGCCCACATCACACTTTCGCCAAGTTGGCAGAGTAGGGGACCTAAAGCGCATTTTCACCAAAGTTAATTTTAAAAATAGCGAATTTCTGCTATTCCAAAACTTTAAGAATCTACGGTGTGGTTTTAAAAAACTGAATTTTCTCTAAAATTCCATTTATTTCAGATATTAACTAAAAACATGTAAATTAATTTGTTAGCTGTTTTATTTATATTAGATTTTTATCACTAAAATCTCAGAATAAAATTAAAAATTTACCATTAAAACTTTGTTATATTTATTTTACTGAATTAATAATTTAATATATTAGTAAGAAAACCAATCATTTTTAATTATAATACATGGAGTTACTAATCGTACCATTTTCTTTGTTAAATTCCAGGTTTCCTGCTTTATAATTAATTAATTTTTTAATGTTTATATAATTAATGAAATTAAATTGCAAACTTATTTCATAAACATTCTAATCAAATCATTTGCAATATAACATTGTACCCAAATTTTGGTTGAAGAATGAAATACTCTAACTTTACAATAAGGATTTATTTTTAAAATTTATTAAATAAGCAACATAATTGTTATCTCAAAATATTGCTCTTTTAAAAATAAAAATAGTTTTTCTAAATAAAGTACTGTTTCCAATTATTTAATTTTTATCAGTTCTTTGATTTATATTATTGCTAAGGTTAATTGTATCATACTTTTTTTCTGAAATGAAATATTTTTATGCAAAGTTTCTTTCCTAATAAAATTAATTTGAATCAAATTAGGCCAAAAAGGACCAAGCAAAGTCACAATTTCTCAATCGGTTTGTCTTTTGCGTCTTAAATCACCCCAAGTAATATTATAAAGGTAATACTCTTAAGTGTATACTTAATAGAGAAAATTAATACATTAATAAATCCTTGCTACTTGAAATTCAAACATAAACCATTAGTATGATACTTGTAACTTCATATTATGAAATAATAAAATCTCATAAATCAAGGTACTTTTCTATTAGCTGGGCACAAATGTTGCCAATTGTGAACCAAACACTAGCCAAGCAAAGTGAATGATGAAACATTCAACAAAATAAAAAAACATTTAAGGGTAAACAAATTTTAATTAATAGAAAGCAAAACAAGTTCAACTATAACAAATATTAATGAATTGTAAACAAAACAATTTAAACCCAAATTTTCATCATTTTTTTAAACAAAAACTAAGATAAAAGAAATGTGCTTTGTTTTGAATGAATAGTGAATAGTGGTTCAAAACAAGCATTCCCTTTATGGTTATAAGAAATTTGGCGGAATTCTACATTATTTTCCGATTTTTGGCTTGCACCCATCTAATAGAAGAGTACCTTAAAACATAGAAATTATTAATAAAATGTTTTTCAATTAAGTACTTATTATTTTTAATTTTTTAAAGCTTCTCCAAAAAAATCAACTGTCATTAGCTTAAAGAGAAATCTTACTGATGACAAAGAAGTGAAGAGAATTCGTAGAGTTCCTCCTGAAGAAGAAGGAGCTTATAAAATAAAAATGCCATCAGGCACTACTGAAAGGACTCGCCAGATTTTACAAAAACAAAAAATCTTATCCCAAGGTGTGCATATTTATCTTTTTATGTAATGAGATTTGTCTTTTTTTACGCTATAATCGCAAATTTTTATTTTTAAGTGCCTTCAGTGTAAATCTGTAAAACTTCGAATAAATTATTATTATATTAATCATAAAAAAGTTACCATTAAAAGCTTCTTATGTACTTTTTGTATATAATATAATCATTTTATTTTATCAGGTTCTAAAAGATCTGTTTTTTCACGGCTTGGTGATAGTGCTGTTAGTAGCTCTACAGACACTAAAAAGGTAAAAGAAAAAAGTTGTTTAATTTATTATTTGTTTTTATGATAAGGTGTAATCACCAAAATATTTGATTTACATAATAATGCATTTTTTCATGTATTTCTACAAAAAAAAAATCTTACATCTATTTTATAATTATTATATAGTGAATGAGTTAAATTCTAACCTTTTCTTCAATTATGTGATAAAAAATAATTCACAGAAATATATTTTATGTTGCAATCAATTTTTAATCAACTTTCAACTATTATATTTTATGAAGATTTTTGTTAGAGCTATAATATTTTTTTTTAAATAAATCTTTGCATGTTTTCATATATCTTTTATATTAAATTATATTATTTTACTAAATAAATTTCAGTACATTAAATTACTGACTTTTTTTCATTCTCCTTTACTATTTCTTGATTTTGTGAGGATTGAAAGCTTGTGGACTTTGTTGTTGGTGGAATCTGAAACAACACTTTACTGATTCTTTGCTTGAAGATTAATTTTAACAGACGAAAAGCTGTGCACTGAATGTGAAGAAATTTATGCTACACATTAAATGTATAATTAGATATAGATATGGCATAATTGTGTTTCCCTGTTAAATATTTTTTTAATTAAATTTGTGTGAAATTATTTAAATTTTTTTAATTACATATAAAGCATAAATTATTTAATTTATCTCTAGTTAAAATACTATTATCCTTAAAATTTCTATTTAAATTTATGTTCATTTAACTTTAAGTAATTTTTTAACTGTATTTACAAATTTGCTCTACCTGTTAATTTTCTTATTTTTTATTGATTGTAATGATTTATATAAAATCATTATCAAAATATTTAAATATTTATTTTGATTTTTTTTTATAAATTAGTTTTAATGCTTTTTAAAAATATGTTTCATTTTTTTTAAATAGTTTATGTGTTATAATTTTATACAGGCTGCTGCTGTATCGCAACAAGTTTCTTCTTCAGTATTTGAAAGATTGGGTCCGAATAAAAATAGCTCAGATGATACACCAACATCCACTGTCTTTAATGATTCTGAGGGTTCAAAAAAACGAGGACCACCCCTCCCTTATAGAGGTGTTCTCAAAATGACTTTTGGTAAAAACAGAACTGTGGTATCTACCTCAGCTACTAAAAGTAAACAAATTCTTTGTTTTAATTATTTGTGTTCTTATATTGTTGCTTATAATTTATTTTACATCAAAATTAATAAGCCAGCATAAATACAATAATATATTTTTTTCTTGGCTTGGCCAATTGTCATAGTATCAACGACTGATTAAATTCTTATTTTTTGTTGTAGTGATAATTATTTTATCTATTCAATTTCCAAATATCAATTATCTGTCACACTTATTAAATTTGACTTATATAATACTGTTATTATGATTTTAATTTACCTTGCAGTTAAGTCCTAGGTATAACTGCAAATGTGTATTCTTTTACCATACAATGTATGATTTTTGATGAATTGTATGGTCTTACATCTGTGCAATAAAATTATATGGAATGTGAAGTTAGTCTGAAAGTATAAAGCTTATTAATCAGATTCTAGTGGTCAATATGGCAGGCAAATGAATAGTGCCCTTATGGATTTATAGGATCAAATCCCACCTGTAGACTTGGATTTTTACAGTGGTTCCAAGTCCACTTTAAATTTTAAATGTCCCAGTTTAATTATCTGTTGTGTGAAAAAAATGAGAAGTAAACATACTAAACCAGATTCTTGAGTGATTACTTTGTGATCATAAGTTATTTGCTGCTTGCATATCAAGGATGTAAAGAAGAAACAAAAATGATTTATATAATATTCTTCTTTAAATTTACAGTTTGATTTAAAAAAAATCAATTTCCTTTAAATGATTAATGATCTTTAATTTTAAAATCCGCTTTTATTTCTTTTTTAATTTAGTTTGATTGTAACTGATGATTATAGAATTATAATTTAGGCTACTAAAATTTAAAGTAAATATATTCTTTTTAAAATAGGCAAGTGTTTTTAAGTATTAGAAGAGCAATCAATCAGTATTCATGACATTTAAATTATTAAAAATTTGATTAATATTTAATTTAAATTTTTGAATGGTATATTTTTCAAACGTTTGCATTAATCATTTATTTATTTAAGTCAAAATGTGACAGTTTCATTCGTATGCAAAAATTTTACTGTAAATGGATTTCAAGATATCTAAAAATCATACAGTTTTAAAATTTTAAATTTTGGCTGGTGAGCATATGGTTTGTTTGCTCTATAGTTTTATTTTGCATACTGAATTATATTCCAACCTCATTCATAAATTGAAAACCAGAATCATTATAATTCATCTCAGTTCACAATTAATGAAAACTCAAATTGCTATAGATTATTCTGTAAATGTTCCTCTAAGATAATATCTAAATGTTCCTTCCTTGGTAATGTTTAATATTTTAATTAAATAAATTTGTTGATTTATATCTACTAAGGATTATTTAATATTTGCATTATATTTATTGCTTATGTATGTTATGTTTACTTTTATTTTTAAACAAAAAAGGTTATTTTTAATATGAAGTGTACAATGATATAAATGTATTGCTTTTCATAATATTGCTATTTAAAAAAGACTTTATTAAAACAAAAATTCACGTTTTTTTCCCCCCCTTTTTATGTAAATTATATGTTAAATTTATTGCAGCTTTTCTAAGCATGAACTTATTTAGCTTTAATAATTTTTTATTTTTATCCATTAATTATTACTAATTTCTTTTATTAATAGGATAAAAAATTTAGTAAGTCATGCTATTAAAGAATGAAACTGTACCATAAATCTCTATTAACAAGAATGTTATATATATATATATATATATATATATATATACATACATACACATACAGAGTTTGTACAAAATAACGGAAAGCCCACACAAAAATATATGTTTTCCACTCCATGTGGTGAATGAACATTTTTGATAGTTAGAATTACTTAAATCATCCTTGAAATCAACATATACAAGTTCTATATTTGGATAAGAAAATGTTGTACCATTCCTCCAGCAGAACAACTCTAACTCTTATAAAAGCACTGTAAACTGTAAGACCAGTGTAATTATCCTTTATGTGCTAAAAATTACTATTGAATGACGAATAAACCAAGCCTGTAATTTACAGCAAGATCTTACCCTTTTTTAAACAGACAATTTTTCTATGAAGTTAAGATATGCAATTGGGTAGGCCACAAAAAGTTGTGCAATTGATTACTTATGTTCGCACAACTGACTAAACAGATCAAATACAGTGAATCTGAAACTTATCATTTCATTAGTTGCAATTTCTAGTTTAATTGTAGAATTGCATTATAGAATGCAATTGTCAAACTAACTTGACTTTTGATATATTTCAGCTGTTGGTTAATTAATTAAGTGACTGTTAATTCTAGTGACCTGTCCATGAAAGCTAACTAGGAACCTATTCCAAAAAAACGAAATGAGGCCTCAAATTAGTACAGAACTACCCCTATGCTTCATCATAAGAAGAAGAGAGTATAGGATACAGCCTTGCTGGATTTATTATACATAAACTCATCTCTTAGTAAAAGAACCAAGAGAAACTACATTTATTAGGAAAAGGTTTTTATTGATTCACAGTTTAGATTTTATGATCCTTCCACCACTGTACTTGCCACATCAGATTTACATCTGTCATCAGAGGTTTAACAATCACTACTGTTGTGTAAACTTTAAGTATTGTTTAGAAATTATCTTCAGTTTGCATGGAATTAAACTGGATTTTGTTGATCCTCATTCCACTCCACAGTTTCTTTTCCCACCTTGGTCTTCTTTCTGCTGATCAAAATCTCCTATCTCACAGTGAGTTTAGATGTCCTTTCACAGTTCTGTCTTGTAAAAATTATTTTGTCATAATAATTAAATATGATCATGACCTTTAACACTGTTTATATTTTAATACTTGTGCCACTGTAGTTACTAATGCACTTATAACATGGCTCTTCACTATCTGAGCTCTTTTGAGATAATAGGTCCCATTTTAACTTAACATTAATAAAATTATGCAAACGATTATATACAATATACTCACATGCACCCTTGAGACTATAAACTACGGTGTAATAAAAAAAATTAAAAAAACTGGTAGTCTCATATTTAATTTAGTTCTATTTTATTAAATGAAAGTCACTGTTTTCAGCAAGGTTTTCCCATTATTTTTGACAACCTTTATGTGTATAATATCCAAGGATTTCTAGTGAGTTTTTTATAACCTAAAACTTAGCTATATTTATATATTTTAAGAGCTATTTTAATGTTAATTCTCTGTTTAGGTGCTGCATCTAGTCGAACTGTGATTAAGCCTCGACAAGATAATTTTAAAAACATTACAAAAACTATAAAGGTTAACCAAATAAATTCAATCCTTCGTTCAAACAAAGCTCAGATTTCCAGTAGATCTTCACCAAGGCTTTTCAAGGGACCAGAATCTCAGGGAGTGTTTGGTAAATTAGTAATTAATTGTATTATTTCTATTGTTATTCAAATTGCTCTTTCATTCTTTCATAGACTGTAATGATTTTTCAATTGTTATTTGATTTTACAATGTAAGTTCTTCAAGGGGAAACAAAAAGTGAATTCTTTTGGTGAATTTTACTTTTCTATTAGTGAACTGTGATTAGCTGTTATTATTAATAAAAAATTTTTATCTGTTGTGAGCAGAAAATTTTTTATGTGTCATAGCATGCAGTGTGTAATTATATTACTACAATATGGTCAAATGTTTTGGTTAATATAGAAATACAAACAATTAAAATATACTATAAAACCGAACATTTGTCTGTAATTTTAACTTGTAAATAATACATTATCAATATTTTATAAAATACTAGATGAATGCACTCATTTCTCTTCTTTTCATTTGAATCATTTTACATCTGGTTCAATAAATATATTTCGAGGGTAAAACGTACCTAGATTTCAAGGATTCTTTCCTTGTTAGGAACTGAAAAGATAATCCTTAAGTTAATGCTATAAAAACAGAATGTAAATTGGATATTTTTGTATGCATCATGCCAAAATAAGCAAAAATAAAAAATAAATAAAATTTAAAAATGATGAAATAATTTCTGGCTGAAGTTATGATTTCAACTGGGAAACATAAAAATTCTAATATTTAACAGATAAAAATGTACACATTACAAAATAATTTAATTAACAGCATTTTAAAATGATATTTGCATCAGAAAATGAGATATATAATGTTTGAAGTGAAATTATTATATATTGAAGGGTTTTTTTTTTTCTTTTACCCCCATTCATGTTTGTATATTTCTGATTGGTGAGCTATTGGGAACGGCAATAACTTCTGTGTTGAAATAAGCAAAATATTTTTTAAAAAATAAGAAATTATTTTTTAAAAGGTAATTAAACTGTAAATTGTTGTAAGACAAGATCTAAATCCATAAGTATTTTCCTCTGCTTCCAGCAGTAATACATTAATGCTAATTTAAAAAAAAAAAAATGCTCTCTCTCCTTTTTTTTTTTTTTTTTTTTTTTTTTTTTTTTTTTTTTTTTTTTTTAAATAAAAGAATAGTTTTTAAGAGGAATATTACATTATTTAAAATAATGAAAAGGCTCAATAAACAACTTTTCAAGGAGTTCAAATTATTGTTAATTATGCTGTCTGTACTGTAATGAAAATTTCAAAAACATTTATTTTAAGTTAGCTGGCAATTGACATTCTGATTTTAAGTTATACTTCATGCTCCAATACAAGCATTACTTCATTTCAATCCTGGACAAATAGAATATGGATTTTATTCATATTGATGTTCAACAGTAGCCTCAAAAACCTTAATGTACTATTTTCCTCTGGCTAGGATAACTACTTTTTCAACATACCACTGCACCAGGCGCTAAGCTAATAAGGATTTTTAATTTAACCTGACGAGTATTCTCAGAGGTTCCAAATACTGACCATCAGAATGCTGCACTACAAAATTATGTATCCTTTGAAAAGAGAACTGTGTGTCATTCCTGTATTCAGCTTTTACATTGGCCTCGCCAGAATCACTACCTTTCCCTAATGCACTATCATAAAAAGCCAAAATAATGCTAGCTATGGATAATCCATGCTGCTCCAAAATTTTCTCACTGTACAAGTGGATGTTAGATACATTAACTTATAATTATCTTATGTGATTGTACAGTTTTACAAGGTTGACTTCGCAATATATTGATCCTCTCAGGCATTAACTGTGGCAAAGCATTACAATACTGCCTGCATTCAGAATAACCCTCAGCAATCCAATGATTTGCATATTTGTTTGATACTGATTGGTTTTGAACAGTGCAAGTGACACAATATCACTATGCAATGATCCTGCCTCAATAAAATTCTGGCACTTGCTGATAATCATCTCATCTTAAGGCATAACTCATCCTGAGAAAATTCTAACCATATAAAGAGATTTTTGAATTTGAAATATGCTGTACACTTTTTTTGTCCAGTGCTTCAGATGTTTGTTCCTCCTGCATTTTTCCCAAATGCACTGAAATGCTAATCACTAATATACCTCAAAGTCTTTTTCTTTCTGTGTGATTTTGGTGTTTATGAGATCATTCCTTTCTGGTTTTTCAATTTTAATAATCAGCAGTACATAAGGTTGATAGGACTGTTGACCAGGATATATGCTAAGAATTTATTTTCTAAAATAATTTTTTATAAATAGAAAATCCATCAATTTTAAAAAATTCAAAAAA
>JAPDSC010157446.1:6996-22963 GCA_026290005.1 Latrodectus geometricus | reverse complement strand
TTATTACATAAAGCTACTTTACCTAAAAAAAAAATATGTTGATTATTTTTTATATTTTTGGAAAATAATGACCAAGACAAATTTGATTGCGAAAAAAAGCTAAAATGTATACCCAACAAAAGTAACACCTCTTAATAAATGTGAAGTTGAATCTCACGTTTTATAAGAAAATTTTAATAACTATAGCAAAATCTTTAAATATCTCTGGGTTCCTGTGAACCAAGTCACGGAAGCGAGTAGCACTGCCTATGTCACAACATTAACCGTTTATAGGGCTGGCCACATTCACCTTCATCTGAGGAATGGACAAGAGACACATAGGAAGAGAAAGCACATCCATGCCCGAGCCAGGATTCGAATCCAGGTCCTCCCCATCTGTTGTCAGTTACGCTAAACATAAGGCAGGTCGGGTTTTTTTTCCGCAAGGTTATAAAGTTTAATTAAAATCAAAGAGAGAGAGAGAGAGAGAGTTCCTAAATGAAGATCATGCTCCTTAAATACTTGGCTCAAATGAACACTTAACAAACAATCACGGGGAAAAAATTAGATATCTTGCACGTTTTTTCAAGATAAATCAAATGAATCCCCTTTGCATTTATGAATTCTAATGAAATTTAACTCACAATTCATGCCTTTATTACAATACATAATATGTGCTTTGTTTAAAAGAGAGTAGGAATGAGTTCCTGTAAACTTTAATTCATTTGTAAAATTGTTAAAAATGAATTTTTTTTATTTTAAATTATTCTCTAACTTATAACAAACTAGAGGAATTTTTAATAATGAAAAAAATGTAAATAAATACCATTAAGAACGCAATGTAAATAAAAAAAATATAATTCCTTTGTAAACTAACTATTTCCTTTATTTTGTGTTATAGAATGATACCTCTCTTCAAGTTGTGTACAAGTTCAGAATATAATCTGTATTTTTAATGTTAACAAATTGGTCAGATAAAAATAATTAATGACTTTTTACCATGAAAATTGGAGCAATGCAATTATTTAAGTTTTATTGTAAAATCTTTGAAATAAATAATAAACCATTATGGAAAAACATTTTGACGATGTAAACTCTAAAAGTCTGAATAAATTTTGCAGAGGTATAATATTTCAAACTTCTTTCGATTGTTGATTTGTTTATAATGTTTTCAACTATATATATCAGCCTACAGAAAACTTGCCAAACACAGCCAATTCCTTCATTATTTCGGTATACATTGTCAAGTGGCGATTATTGTACTTGATTTGCCATCCTCTTTCCACGCCACGCTGAACAATGGCAGGACATTGCTGTTGCAGCATATTTTATCTCTCCAATTGCTATTAGTGAACACATGAATCTTTTCGTTTCGGTAAATATAAAATATATTACGATGAGAGATACATTCATACGATACATTTCCTAACCAATCCACAACGATATATTTTTTAATTTTTTGTTTCAATTTATTGGACTGTTAATACATTGATATACATAATTCTAGTTTTCAACTGTCAGGAAACATCGAGGTACCTTCAATCCAGTAATTAGACTCCATGACTTCATTATCGAACTTGTTAATTATCCCAAGTATCCTTGACCAAGAACTTCGTTTCACAAAACATGTTGAGAACACTTCAAGTAAGGCCTTCAGAAAACTAGACATTCTTCGCAAACTAGGTGGTACACGCAGTTGCTCTAGATAAAGTACGTTAAAAAGTACCAACTGTAGCATCATCAAACCAATTCTCGATTAATCTTTAGCAATCTGGGATTCTGAAACAGTTAAAGCCAAAATCCAATCTTCAATGTAGAGCATCAAAAACTTTAATAGCCGCTGTGTCCTTAACAAACAACCTTAAGGCTGAACTAGAAAGCTGTCTTATTTCCTTGGAAAGGAGACGCAAAGGTAAAATTTAGCAACAAAGTTAGAAGTTGTAGTGAAGATCACATCTTCAATAGAGCTCGCAGTACCCTTTTTTTAAATGTCTTCAAACTTAATTAACCCTAGATTACATCTTCGACTGTCAAGTCATGCATACATAATACATGCTTCTCTTCCTCTTCTTGGAGAACCACCACAGGACATCCCTTATAGACTCCAGGCTCCGAATTGGCGGCCCTTTTTGTCAATGTCTTTGGCTCTATACAATCTTCATTAACTTGGACACGACAAAACGACTACAACCTGATGGTAAATTGTGTATTTTATTCGAAAATTGTTTATTCGTAGCATTATTAATAATTTTTATCAAATATATTATAACTATTTTGTTTATAATTTTTTAATTATTATTTAAAATATTTACAAAATGCAATAAATATCATAATTTAAATTATAAAAACTTTACAAAGGGTTTATTAGTAAAAATAATTATCACAAAGAATCGGATTCAGTAATATTTTTTCTATAATGGTATCACAAACGAGAACAAGGATCTTTAACTTAAAACTTTCCGTATATTAAAAATATGAATTATGTTTACCGTACACATACTACAAGAAAAATTATTTTACTAACTTCAATTTATTTTGGTTGAGTTATAAAAACTTCTAAATTATTTGTAAATGTATAAAATATAAAACTAAATAAAAGTAAAAAAAATTTTATTGTATTCTATCCTTTTTTAATAAAATAAATGTAAATATAAGTCACCAAAAATACATGTTATCAAAATATATTTCTGTATTTTTTTATCAAGAGTACTTTTCTGAAAAAATATATAAAAAACCAGTTTTAAGAAAACTTCCATACACAACTTATTATATTTCATTCAATATATGTATTATTAGCTTCCTCTCATATATAGATTATTTAAAATTCTTAATTAAAAGTTTGCATAGGATATACTTTATAATAATATTGAAATAATGAAATAGATTCAGAAAACTTGTTAAATAAGGATTAAAACTATAGTTTAATATTTTTTAACAATTTTCTTAGTTCAAATAAATGTGAAGTTTTGACTCGAATATAAAGCCACTTTAATTAAGTATCTTAGGGAATAAAATATTTTTAGCATATTCCTCTCTTATTTTTAAGCAGTTCACAATTCCTAATTTAAGAAAATAAAGGAAAAACAAAATTCTTAGAATATTACTATGTATTATTAAGATTATTAAAAAATGTAACTAACTTATTCTCGATTTTTCATGAGAAAGTTAAATGTAGATAAAATATTTGAAAAAAGAGCATGCATGCATATATATATATATATATATATATATATATATATATATATATATATATATTATTGTTATTATTAATGATAAAATATATGCTTTTTGAAACAAATACTTTAGATTTGAATTTTTTTTTCGAAAACCAGCCAGGCTGGCAATATGGGGTGCGCTACTCTACTTTTTCAACTGAACAGCAATTTCGTGTGGAATCTGACATCTTCAGTACACACTTGCTTGTTTATTGGGTAGACAACCATTCATGCATGAAAAAGAAATTGAAAGGAGAGGTAATGAAAGTACATCCATGCCCAAACCTGGATAAGAACCCATGATCTCCCTATCCGGAAACAGGCACGCTGACCAATAGACAGAGAGGGTGCTCACAGATTTGATGATTTTGTTTAACTAATTAAAACAATAGCAAAACTGTAGTACTTGAATTAATTTAGAATAAATTCAAATTAAATTAAAATTTAAAGTATACATGAACTATATGGAAATAAATTGCAACTTGTGAGGGCTTTTTCTCTCTCTCTTTCTTTCTTTATATATATATATATATATACTCCAAATTAGATAATTAGATACTTATGAATAAATTCCTACTTTAAAAAAAGAAGTAAAGGACAAGGCATGCAATCTTTCTGGAAAATATGAAGTAATACGTTGATAGGTAAAACAAAAAAAATTAAGAATTGTTTTCATGCTTAAATTGAAAATAATAATTTTATGTTAAACTTCCTAATTTCTTAGAAAACAAAAATTTACAATCAGCATTTATTTCACATTCAGTGTATTTGATATTACGTGTAACTCTTTTGCATAAAAGATAAAAAATTATCTAATAAATACGGCAAGAATTACAAGTGATGAGCAAAATGACACAAGGTTTTGTAGCTTTGGTGCAGAGGTTCCTACTTTCCGTATGAAACTAAGCAGCAGCCAAATTTTACGGTTTGAAGGTGCATATCACAATTGTCCATGCATTATCACATTAATCTGAAAATATAAATTTTCTTTTCCAATTTTTAGGTCATGATTGGTTAACGATCAAAACATTGAAGATGTGTGAGAGGAAATTTTTAATTATGTTGTTATTACGAATGACACTAGGAAAAAAAAAGCCCGCCATCAGGGACTGGGCGAATGAAGTCAGAATCAGTCTTCGATTTTTGAACAGAGCATCCGTTACGAAGGTGTAAATATGAATTGGGCTCATAGATGGCATCATCATCTGGATCTTCCAGTTTAGAGATAGGAAGTCAGAGAAGGTCCAAGGCCTGGCTTCTAACACCATCTGATGTATTAATTAGGAATGCGAACATGGGGGACATTGCAATTATGGTATATTTTATGTGCCCCAGTCTCATTAGTGAACTCGACGGATCTTCGGATAAGCCAAGATTCAAGCTTACCCCTTCTGGTAATTGGAAAAAACCCCTAACCATCCAGGCTAAAGCGGCCACTTTAAATTATTCATAAATATAAAGAACTTTAAGAAAAAACTTGAAGCAAATTTATACTATCTAATGTATACCTTTCAATTTTTTTTTTTTTTTTTTTTTTTTTTTTTTTTTTTTAAAGTTTATATTGAGAAGATTTTTTCTACATTTTAAAATGATGCATGTAATATAATTGAATAATTTGTATATAAATTTTGCATTTTTAAGATTACTTTATTACTCAGTGACGAAATAAATGAGTTAGAGAGAATCTTGTTTATAAGTTTATAAGCAAAACAAACAATGAAATGCATATTTTACAGCTATCAGATTTTAAGAAATTGTAGTAAATATTGCAAAAAAACTGGTTTTCTTTCCAAATTTCATTTATTACAAATTTGAATCTCTATCAAAATGCGATGCTTTCTCATAATTTTTCAGATCATAAAAAAAAAAAAATCCGTTGTATCCTAATTTAAATATCATTATTTGAAGCAAACATTTTTAAAGATGAAGAGAATCAAGAACTTTCGTCAAATGATCTGAGGAATGAATCCATTATGTCTCTTATGCTAAGCGATGAAATACCATTCGATTTCGGCAAAGCGAAAATCGATTTATCGAATAGAGAAAAGATAATGACAGTTCTTAGATGATTCCATGTTAAAAATGCATCACAAATGGCATCGTGCATTAGCATCCTTAATATCTTATTATCCCATTAAATGTTTATAAATTCAAAATACCAGTACATCAAGCAATAAGTTGTGCATATTTGAGTTTGCATCTAAGTGGAAATAAATATTTTATCTCTTGAAATGTATGAAGTATTTATTTAATCTGTCAAATGATTTTGTATGATTTGTGATTCCACGCAATCATTTTCATTAATATTATAATCTATTCGGTATTTGTTGTGTTATGTATTGAGTGAATTTAAAAAAATCAATCGTATGATATTCTTATTACTTTACGCAACTTTTTATGCCATTTTTACTGATATAATGTAATATATCAAACCGCCGAACCTGTCTAGTGGTTAACGTTACTTGCTACGGATGGTTAGGACCTGGGTTCGAATCCCGCCTCGGGTATGGGTGTACTTTCTCTTTCTCTCTCTGTGTTTCTTGTCCTTTCCTCAAGTGATGGATGAATGTGGCCTGCCTTATAAACGGGTTTGTGATGGTGCGGCGTGGGCGATGCTACTTGTACTTCCGTGACTTCGTTCACAGGTGCCCACCGGGTAACGAAAAATGAGTAGCAGTTTCCGGCCTTGTTGCGGCAAATGGGCTAATGTACTTACTTGCTCAAGGATGCCCACTATTGGAAATAAAAAAAAATGTAATATATCAAAGCTTTTCCTATTTTGAAAACTTTGAAATTTTAGTGACTTTTAGCTTTTATTCAAATAACTGCCATAACTGAAATATGTGCCACCTATACTGTCTAGTGACCAGCGTGCCTGATTGCTGAGGTGCTGGGTTCGAATCCCGGTACGGTAACGGAATTTTCTCTCTCTCTCTCTCTCTTTCTTGTCTTTACCTTTTCCTTGTATGAATAGAGTATAAATGGTTGCCAGCCCTATAAATGGATATCTATAGCATGTGTATTCTTAAAAAGTTGGACTCCACACTAAATTACGGTATACCTTTAAAAGTGGAGCAGAGCACTTCATATTGTCAGCTTGGCTGGCACTAGTTCAAAAAAAATTTTGAAGTTAATACAAATGAAATATTTATATTTTATTATTATAATTATTCCACAATAAAATAAAACATTAAAATTTGATATCAATAAATATTGAAAAATTTAAATATATTTTACAGTTTCTTATACTACGTTTAAATAAAAATATATCAATGATTTACTGTGAAAATTTATGTGTTTTGAATTTGATTCTAATCCTTTTTCCTCTCACGACATAAGAAAATTATAATTATTTTTTATGTATAAATTAATGTTATTTTAATATTTCAAAATAATTGCAATATATTTTATATGCCTTTAAACGTATAATATAATGTTACAAAGATTAGTAAATCAAATTATTTTTAACGACTGAAAATTTTACTTTGGAACTAAAAATGATATTCTTTCATTTACCCCGATAATAAGTAACTTATTGTTTTTTTTTCTTTCAAAATAATCATTATTTCAGTTAATCATTGTTGAAGAAAACTTTTGTTTGATAAGACGTAATGGTAACATTCCGAACCATCATTACCTTAATCGTTGCAATTCAATTTAATGGCTGCTAAACAGTACATAAATTCATCGTTTAAAATTCATTACATACAACCCCTAACTTTTTATAAATTATTTATTTTAAATGCATTATTTTTCATTCAATATAATTTAAAGTTTTTTTTATTATATTTTCCACAGAAATATTATCAACAGATAATAAATGAAACATGCATCAAAACAAGCATTAATTATTTTTATTTTGTTTATGATTCAAATAACCAAGACTAAATTACATTAGTTTTTAAATTGTTTAATTATTTTCTGAGATAAATTACTTTTTTTTAACTCTTATCAGAACTCTTTTCTACGTACCTGTTAAATAAGTGTTTTAAATTTGCTCGTTACAAATGATAAGAAATTATTCACTTAAGAGGGGTTTTAAAATAATTTAATATTTAAATTTTGTTCATTTTCTCGTTCCCCAATAATCGAGGTTAAAGGTATCATTTATAAGTTATAGAGTTTATAAAAATCCAAAAACTTAAAATTGCTTCTAAATAATATTAAATAAACACTTTTTTATCAGAAACAAGAATGGATTCATTTTTGTTTCATGATAGTTAGAAAATTATTGTTTAAAATAAGGATTCTGCATTTTTTTTAGTGAATAATAATGAGAAAATCATAATGAATTTACTTCTTTGAATACTAAATTCTAAAATAAATTAAGGAAGAGATTTTCCTATGAAACCAAAAATAAAAACTTTGTTCTTAATTTCGAAAAATGTTATTTGAATATTAATGAAATATTTATGCTTTCTAAATTAACGGACTCCATAAGAATTTTTAAGTCACAAATGCAAACTTGATTGATACATTTTAAAATAAGTTTTCTATGTCGTCGGGCATGGATGTACTTTCTCTTCCTATGTGTTTATTGTCCTTTCCTAAGATGATGGATGAATGTGGCTCGCCCAATAAACGGATTTGTGGTGGTGTGACGTGGGTAATGCTATTCGCCTCCGTGACTTAATACACAGGTAACGATAACCGGGTAACGATAAATGAGTAGCAGTTTCCGGTCTTGTAGTGGCGCGAAGTAGACACCCAAGTAGCCGCCATTGGGAAAAAAAGATGACATTAAAACCTGAAATCAAAACAGAAGATTCCACATATATACAGAATAACTAAATCCTTAACACCTCAAGTGGAAAATCAACTTATGAAATTATAGGACAAGGATTTCAAAGATCCAAGTACCGCTTAGATTGTTTATCCTCCTGTATGAGTAGCGAAGAGAGGCTAACCAATCCGATTATGTTTACATTACCATACAGTGCACTCTGAATCTAAAATAACTCCATATTTAATGCGAAATTGAGAAAAATTACTTTTCAAATATATGGTTGATGTAGTAAAGCAACTAACAATGCTAGATATTCGCAAGAGCAAGAAAAATTCCAAAATAGCAACATAACTGTATTTTTTTTTTAATTAAGAAAATTAATGGAGTGTTATGCCATTTGGTCTAGCTGGTGCTCCGACTACTTTTCATCGAATAAGGAATTATTTGTAATGAATATTAAGAGCCAATATTGCATTGGTCGAAAGCTACATTGTTGAATCATAATTGATTCAAACTTACAATTTAAACATTTGAATAGTAAAAGTCACAGAAATCTTGAAGTTTACAATTTCATGCAAATTGCGGATTTAAACTTTTTCCATGTTTTTTTATTTTTTGTTGCTTTAATTCACGCTCAAATGAAGTATCTCGAATCTTTTCTCAATTTCAGGCCTTTGAGTAATAGAATAGATTTTATTTTTCAGGGAGATAGTGAATGAAGATATAATAGACTGACCCAGATTTAAAAAAAAATTGAAAATTGCTTGAACAAATCACGCTTTTTTAACAAATTTTAACTTGAGATCGTTCACCCAAATATACATTTCTGATTTCCATTTGCTTTAGTCGCATCAGAAGATATAAAAAGGAAAATAATTGCGTAATGAGTAAATTATGGTTTATTTAATCCCATTTCGTTAATCTGCGCTTTAGGTCCCCTACTCTGCCAACTGGGCGATAAATGCACCAAGCGTGGTAAACCGGACGTTTTTATACCCAATGAGCTCTTTATGGCAACCTCCGTAGGAAATAATTTGCGTTTTTTCGCGCATGCTCATTCATTGGTTTTTTTCTTTTAGCATTTTTATTGGTCGTTAATTAGTTTCAGTTTGAAAAATCAGTCATTTTCATTGGTTGCTGATTAGTTAAAAATCGTATTCCATTATCGCCATGGCAACAGCGTTTTTGAAAACCCGCCAAGTACGGGACCCACAGCACACTTTCGCCAAGTTGGCAGAGTAGGGGACCTAAAGTGCATTTTCACCTCCCATTTATATTTTCCTGATGAATTACTAAATTTTCAATGGCATGATATTAGGTAATTATCATCATAGGCTAATATTAGGGTGCAATATTAATCTAATCCCCAAATTTTGGGAACCAAATATTATTTGAGTTATCTGTTTTGTTTGACATATTAACAATTAATCCTTCTTAGCAGGAACTTTTTTTTTGTAAAATAAATCAGGATTATCTAATTCATGTGGTAGATTAAAAATATTTAAAAAAAATTTAGCAGGAAAATATATTATAAAATAATTAAGAAAATTTATCATGGAAATAGCCATCATCAGATAAATTTTTACATACAATACTACAAATAATGATTATAAAAATATGTAAAATAGAAGTTTTACGAATAACGAAATTTTGATAACCATTAAATCCAAATTATGTTTCTGAATATTATGGCCCCCGGAAGTACTAATTTTTAAATAGTAGTTATGAATAGTTAATGCTATGATTCCTTATGCCCATTCAAAATTTGACTGTATGCTTAATTTCAAAGTATTATATTTAATTAATATTAGATTTAATTTACTTTTATTTGATTTATATAAATGAAGAGTGTTTAAACAATGCCATGAGTTTTTTTTCCTGTTTATAATACAGAAACAAGCACGAATACTTTCAGATAGTTTATGATGATAAAGATAAAAGTAAAATATTTCTTTTGTAACGCTCAAAAATTAAAGTATTTTTAAAATTTAAGATGGGTTTTTTTACAATAATTAAGTTGAGTTGGAGCGTTACAATTTTTATACAAGCACACATTTAGTTGAAAAAATAGATTTCAGAAGAAAGTGTATTAATTCCACATTTTAATAATTTTTACAAAATTCACTTGGAAACCATTGCTAACTTTTAACAAGTAATTTCGACTTAACTTTTAAAATTTAAAAGTTAAGTTATTAAAATGTTTTGGTAATCAAAAGTAAGTTTTGAACAGACCATGTATTAAAATATTAAATTTCTTACTGCAGTACCTTTGCTGTTTTCATAAACTGAATGTCACAATGAAACACACAATATTTTGAAATTTTAATGAAAATTAATTTTCTAGAAAATATCTTTCAGAGTTAAGATATCTTCAACAATTTTCAGAAGATATTTTTTTCTATTTATAAATAAATTGATATATGCCTCAATAGTTTTTATTGCGTACATGTTAAAAATAGTACACTTTATACTGTCTTAAAGTGTCCTATGAATGTATTGTCATTTATAATCCTACTATCTATAACATTATCTAATGCATACTTGATATTAACATGAAAGCTGGACATACTTTCAATAACTAATATAAAATTAAAATAGTTAATCATAAAATTACCTTTTTTAAAAGAAAAAAGCAAAATTGTAATTAAAGTATAGTGTATGTTCTTTATAAAAATAGTCACAATTCTTTAAAAAAATATTTATCTGATTTTTTCTTATGTGTCCAATTCAATATTTCATTATGAAATTGGAAACGATTTATGTCTAAATGTCTTTACCATTTTATTTTTTATGAATTTTCCTAACTTTCTTTTTCTCTCTCAAACCTTGTATTAGGAAACACTGATTGTTCACAAATGAAATATGAACTCTTCCACTGGAATACTCAAAAACCTGGCAATCACTCAAACAAAAGCCGGAAAAGGTACCAAACTTTTCGAGAATGAAACAAAAATTAAGTAAAGATCTTATATTTCGGTAGGAATTTCGGCATATCTGAAGAAAACCTGTATAAGACTGGAATTGTTCTAATAAATTGAATCTAAAGATAAAATAAAGAACAACAAAGAAATGGAGAGAATATAAATTTTGTTAGAACATTCAGCGTCATCGGAATAAATGATCTTTTCATGTAGAAACAATCTTATGAGAATTTTTTCCTTCCTTTATTCTTTTATTCCAGACTCTTTTCCGGAGAGGATTCTTTAATCCGTGACGGATGCACTTATGTTTTCCCCATGGGATTGGTATATCTTTAGTTACTGCAGTATAAATGTAATTAAGTACCTCACACTTTTCCAGTGGGTTACTTAGCTTTAATTCACTGGACAACAAATTGTTGCAAATAAAAATTAAGTTAAGAAAGTTTAATAGATTAACTTTCTTTTTTGTTTATGTGCTTTATAAACTTCTATGCTTAATAAATTTGTTTTAGTAAATTGTATAGATTTTTTTCACCCTTATAAAAATAATAATAATTTTTTTTTCTGCTGGTAAATAGAAAAAGAAATTGTTTCCTTTTGAATTATATTCAAATTTTCAAGATCTCTCACTACAGTTTTGTTTTATAATTCCTTACATTTCTTAATATTTGTAAAGTTCTCTCTCTCTCTCTCTCTCTCTCTCGTGGCTTTTAAGTATTAGGAATTAATAATTTTCAACATTATTGATATAAAAGACACGTATTTCTTACCATAAAAACAAGGAACATCTGAAATATAGCCCGATCAGTTGATACAATTCAAAGCTGATCTTTAACGTCTATATTTAGGAAATGGTCAGCAAACAACTGGAACCAATTGGTTTTAAAGGTCCATAATGCTACTTAATCATCTCACTCGTAATACAATTACAATCAGGTTATTTTGCGGCATTTCTGCCAGATTGGCTTACAAAACCCTGTTTGCCTTCAATGGATACCATCGCACGTGGGGGTATGTGGTAACAAGATAGCAGACATGCTTGCCAAAATTGGTTGTGATCTGCCGATAAACAATTTAAATGAGCTTATTCCATCAGAAATACGCTCCTTAAACAGATTGATCTCTGTATGGCGTCGTCCACCGGTTCATCATTGGTATTCTGCCAATGTTCCAAGTCTGTCTTTGTCGTTCAATGACCCCCTGCCTCTTCAATCAGCCATGGCGAGATTTAGGAGTGGACACTTAAAATGTCTGAGGTTCTTGAATGGGGAGACGATTTTCTCTCCTTGTCCTTGTTCTCTCCCTGCCAGTCCTGCCCACCTTCTTGTTTGTCTTGGTGCCTCCTGGAGGCATCTGTGGGATGAACAGGATCTAATTTATGAGGATCTGGCGCGTCGGGGCCTTCTGGACCTGATGTAGGCTTTCCCACACCAGGGGGATAAGCAACAAAAACAGCTCAATTACAATTGTGCTAAGCCCAATCAACTAGACTGAAGAAATTCTGTTTTCAAATGACTTGTTGTTGCACATCCCCGAGATCAGAGGAGCTAAATCAAGTCCATGAAAGTGTGCATCCTGAAGAAGTCTAAAACTAAAAGTTGATTTTCAGTTATGTCCTGCCAGTAGATACCCAGACAAGCAAGAATGCGTTCAGGTGAAGCCTCTTCCATAAAATACTTGGTGCAGTCTTCAAATTGCTTAAATCCCTCAGAGAGCTTCATGGTAGTAAGGTATTCACTGAGAAAGTGATTTGGTGCGGTTTGGTCCTGTTTACTGCACACAAGTGCTAGAGAATTCTCTGTGCGGTTGCTCATATACCAAGGATGAACTGGTGGTTATTCATAGAAAGGGAAAATAGACAGCTTCTGAGTCCTGACTGGAGCCACAAAGGTAGAAGTCTGACTGAATTCCAATACCTGTAGACCTTAGCTGGGTTTAATGGAATGGCTTTCATGCCTAGTGTGACCCTACCAGAAGTTAGACTGCCGTCGTACTTTGCCCATTCCACCCAGTAACACCCCGTCGCCGCAACGAGGCAGTCTACAAGACTTGAAGACAACCATTGACATTTTCCAAAAATAAAAACATGGGTACCATGTAGATTTTGCTATTGCCATCGAATGTCATATTGCCCATAAGCAATAATTAAGGTTTCGTGAACCCTCCTTAGACGTATTTTGAAAGTTCAAGGGCAAACTTTATTTTTTACCGTTTTCATCAATCACCACGTAGCCCAAAACTCAGCGTTATGTTCAAGCGATCCATCGTTAGTTTTCTATTTGAATAAACTGTTTTTGATTGTTATGAGGAAGCACTTTTGGACATCTTCTAATTATGATGTTTTAGTCTGATTATGCAGACTATATATGGTAAGAATTCTTACCTGATTTCAATTCTTATCTGAATTCGAGAAACTTATTCGTCAATTTCTCAAGAGACACTGTTCCCAAGCAAGAATTCAATCAACATTATATTGAACTCCTTCCTTAATAACACGAAAACATTGAAATAATTATACAGTGTTTCTAAGATTTAATTGACATTTTATATTTAACCTGTATAATGTTTAATATGCCTGTTTCCTTCAAATGAAATGTGTCAAATTTTCCAAAAACCTTGAAGCGATTTGATTTTTGTATCTGGTGAGACTACTTAAGATGTAAACCATAACCATTTGGGAAATAATATACTAAAATATATTTTGCTCACCGAGTTTCAAACAACGAAAGAAATGATTGCATTTGTAAAGAGAGAAAACTCAGGCAATCAATCTAAAAATGTTTTCTTAATTTCTACTTTTCAATCAATGAATCATTATTAAATAAATGCTTTACTGAGTTTTAATAACATTTGTATGTTTGTTTTTCACTAATGAAAGAAATTCAAGTTGTAATTTGATACATCTCAACAAATAATTTGCATTTTTTATATATCTAAACTTAAATTTAATGCTTGATTGTGTCCTTTATAAGCTTCTAGAGATATTAGATTTGGTTATCACAGTCTAAATATTCTTATTAGATAAAAATACGTTTTAAATTATAGTTCTCTATCTAATTTACCTCGTATACCAGAAGGTTCTGTCAGAAGAACAAAAACCAACCAAACAAAATATTTTACCGAAGAGTGTAAATATCAAATCAGATATATAGATATAATTCCATATCGGTAGTCTGCAATAATATTAGAATTTAAAAAAAAATTAAATAGGAACGACTGCAATAATTTCAAAAACTGATTACATTTATTTAGCATTATAAATACATTTATACAAACGGATATTTTTAATATATATATATATATATATATATATATATATATATATATATATATATATATATATATATATATATATATATATATATTACAAGAGATGAACTTTCGAAAGGTTGTATGGAAGTTTATTTTGAAAATATATTCAAATTCTTAAAATTTTGATTTTTTAATAATTTCTAAAACTGAAGTGTGTAAAAATTACTCATTATTTTCAGAATGAAATTTAAAAACTGTATAATCCTACTTAAATGCTAGGATAGAAAAGCATTCTCATGTTTTAAAAGGAAATTTTATATTTACTTTTATTAACTAATTTCAATCATTAAATATTTTAGAAATTTCAAATCAGTGTATAATAACCTGTAAATTAACTTAATATCACGAATAAAATTAATATCGTTGTAATGTATTTACATGGCAATTAATTTTCCTTACTTATTTTGAAAATAGAACTTTTATTAAAGAATGTAAGCCAAAAAATATCAAAATACTTTTTACCTTTTATTTTTTTCTTTTCACATCTTAAAAAAACTTAGCGCCATTGAACGCTAGTTGTTTAAAGGGAAAAAGTAAAAGTTCCCACAAGGATATTCAGTTCCATGTCTTTCTCCCTTGAGATGAAATCTGCAGAAATGTTACCAAAGTTCCTTGCAATGGAGCAAAAGTAAACAATATAGTATGTTAACATACGCAATCACTTTCAAAGTAACACCTCTCTAAGGATTTTAAATGCTTCAGTCAAATTTAAAAAGAATACAAGAAAGTGATATTATTTATTTTACGATAAAATATTTAGTACTATAGAAAAAGATTTCTATGTTAAATCTATCAGGAGGAAATTCCATGATAATATACTATAGTTGTAAGTTATATATATATATATATATATATATTACGTTTTATGTACTATTATCTTGAGAAAAAAATTTATTTGGGATAAATAAACTCATTATCTTCCTATTGGTTTTGTAAATGATTATTATGAAGTGTAGTAAAGTAATTAAACTATTCCCTAAATAGAATGTATTGCAATAGGATTGATAATTTAGCATTAGTTTCTAATGAAAACTCTGAAATTTTTAAAGTACTTAAATATTTTATTTTTCTAAGAAAATGCTTTATTTTTAAGTGTAAATCGCATGAAATTTATAAATTTAACTTTGTATGAGGATGTCTTTTTTTAATTTAAATATGTGTGAGTATAGTATGTATTAGTATATACACTACTGACCATTAAAATTGCTACACCAAGAAGGCGACATGCTACAGACGTGAAATTTATACGAAAGGAAGAAGGTGCTGTGATTTGCAAATGATTAGCTTTTCAGCGCATTCAGACAAAGCAGGTGCCAGTAGCGACAATTATATTGTGTTTAAATGAGAAAATTGTTCAGCCGGTTCCTCATGCACAAATTGCATTTGAACGTTGTTGACTGGTGAAATGTTGTGATGCCTCGTGTAAGAAGGAGAAATGCGTACCAGCACGTTTCTGACTTTGATAAAGGTCGAATTGTAGCGTACCGGGATTGCGGTTTATCTTATCGCAGTATTGCTGCTCGCGTCGGTCAAGATCCAATGACTGTTGGCAGAATATGGAATCGATGGGTTCAGGACGGTAATACGGAACGACATGCGGGATCTCAACGGCCACCTATCACTAGCAGCCGAGAAGACAGGCATATTATCCGCATGGCCGTAATGGATCGTACAACCACGTCACGAGTCGTGAGTCAAGAAACGGGGTCGTTTGGAAGATAACAAGTGTCTGCACGAACAGTTCGACGACTTTTGCAACAGCATGGACTCTCAGCTCGGAGACCATGGCTGCGGCTTCCCTTGACGCTGCGTCA
>JAPDSC010157442.1:0-20254 GCA_026290005.1 Latrodectus geometricus | reverse complement strand
TCATAACTTTTTCGAGACGGTTTCTGCTGCAACGATATTATATAAAAGAACCAATAAGAGAATCTGTAAGTTTCATAGTTGTGTTCAATTTATCAAATTTGTTAATAATATGAATTCAAGAACACCTTAGAAATTAAATTCCTCTTGTTATAAGATAATTATTAAATTTCATTTCATTAAGCGCTGATATTTTAGAATTTCTGTTTCATTGTTATACGAAATTTTACAGTGTTGAATTTACTGATGTAAATTTTGTTAATTTAAAGTGGGAATCTTGTTAATGGAAACTTGAGAAAAATATTTTAAATATTTTATAATGAAAATTTTGAACCGCATGTAAACTAATATTAATTTAAAAATAAGATTAAAAAATTATATAAGAGTAAGACTATATCATACATAAGATTTTAAACTCAAAAAAACATCATTTTTTTGTTTTGTCAATATTTTTGATTAAATTCAGATACGAATAAATCTTCCTAATCAGATTCTTAATTCGGTGATCTATTTTTAAAAAATATTACATTGCATTCATGATTTTAATATATATTTCATGTGTATAAATATAACAAATTACGGTTTTCTTTAAATATCTCAAGAATACATATTCACCAATACAGTTATAAAAATAGTTTTCACAACTGAATTAATAAGTATTTTTTTATGCGGTGAATAAGGGGTGGATAAAAAGCAATTAAAACGTTTATTATTCAACTGAGATAAATAGTACGCGTCAAGCTCTGACTCCAATAAATCTTAAACCTGTTTTTATGAGATGGATAGGGGCCGCATGAAAGAAAACGCTTAAAAAATCACACAAGATTTTACGAATCGAGTGGGAGAAATAATCTAAAAAATAGATTCTAATATTATTATTCATTTCATAAGTTATAATTTAAAACTATAGCATTACAGAACACCTTGAAAATGTTTACAATCTTAACCAATGAATATTGTCATTCTTACACGAATATGCAAATTTCAACTTCGAATCTACAGAAGACAAAACAGTTTTGACACTCTGTTTCAAAATTGTTTTGTCTTCTGTGTCAAAACTCTGTGTCAAAATTGTTTGCTCAATAGCTATGGCTTGAAAAAATTAAAAAATTTTCAAGCCATAGCTATTGAGCTGGATTAATGGGTATGAGTTTCCAAGGATTTCTATTTCAATGGACCGAATTATGCCCTTGATGAGCATGTCAAGCAAATAAGATGAAAACACCGAATTTTTTGGATGAAAAGCGAGCCAAATAGCAATTTAGTGTTAATGAAACATTTTTATTATTATATTTTAAAAGCAAATTTATTTAATAACTAAAATATGTTTATTTCTTTTAAAAGACAGAGGATAATTTGCAATGTAAAGTTAAAAGTAAGACCTAAAAATTAAATCAATGCATTATATGCATAAAAATAACTTTATAGGATAATGACCATAAAATTTACTTACTTTACAATGAACAAAATATGTATACAATCCATCGTAAGAAAGTTTCTTAAATTGATAATTGCTTAGTTTTGTTTGTACAAGAATGATTAACAATTGATTTCTAATTACTGAATTTTCTTGTATATAATCGGCAAGGCCTTTTTTCCGAGTGAAAGAGAAAAAACAATGAATAATCCGCAGCAGCACATAACCCAAGGCAATTTTTTTTTGGTAGTATTCGAAAATATATACTGATGATAATATTGTATCACACAAAATAAAAAATACAAAGTATGAGAAAAAATATAATCAATTGTGCAGAAAAAAAAACAATTATTCTAAAATACATCTGATTGGACCATATTTGGATCCGCCTCATCACCATGTGCGATAAACTTAGATGAAATGACTGATTGATCACTAAGAGCGATAATTCATAGAGGATTCTATTATAACTTAACGATTTTTACTTTGTTATAACTTTTGAAACGGGGTTATTGAGATTTTAAAAATAAAGTATACTGATTTCGTTAATAGTAAAATGAAAGAAATGGGCCATGTTTGTATTGCGCAATGGATATATTTTTTCTGTTGTACTGAGCATCTTTTGTTTTTCATCTAACATTATAGCATTTGTCACAATTTTTTTATTTGCTTTCTGTATAACTTTTAGTTTAAAATTTGTTATGTATCTTAGACGGTTTTTCTCTTATATGACGATATTTGAACTTAAATATTTTCAGAACGAAACAACCCAGAACAAAGCAAAATGCGAAATGACGCTAGACAAATGCAATAACTTTCCGAGCAAATGATTCATTCTTGAAAGTAAGAGGACAAAACTGGTTATAGTTGAAATACGACTGCCGAGTCATAAAAGCTTTAGTGTCATCTGTTATTTATTTTGTAAAACATAAACACCATTTCTTTCAAAATTTTATTGTAACTTTTCTCATAGTTTTTTTTTATAAGATTATATGAGGCGGCGTATAATACTCTCAAGAAAATTCGAGACTTTTTAACACATATTCCGCTGATTATATACAAAAAAATATGCAGTTATCAGATATTGTATTTCTGACATTTTTGTTAAAAATGTTTTCTACCATGATCACATGTTGGTGTTCTTTCATAGAGATTAAACTGACATTTATAATAAGAATTTTCAAATTGGATTATAGTCAGTTTGCTACATAAACAAATTTTATTTCATAATTTATAGTTTGCTTTTATAATATTTTTACATATGTTTAATTGCAAATATTTTTTCTAGCTATATTAAATGTTATGCTTACAACTAATTTTTATTATGTATCCCCATCAATCATAATACTTACTGCCATCTTTTCTTTTATAAAAAGAATCTGAAATAGTCTTGGTTATAAATTGTTAAGTGACATTAAAAATTATTTTTGGTATTAAGTTTCTCCCATATTTATTTACCATGTGAAAAAATGAATAATTTAATGTTGGCTAGTTGCAAGTAGTTTAATATTTCATAAGCATATATGAATATTATGAAAAAAAAAAACTACCATGTCTATTGATTTATAGAAATTAAATAAAATTAAAAAAATTGCAACTTAAATTCCATAATTCAAATAAAATTAAAATTTTTATGTTAATAAAAATGTATGTTATTTTGACAACTTTCTCACTTAATATTTAGGATGTTTTCAATGTAATATGGAAATAAATAGCAAAGTATATGGTAAAGAATATTTTATTGGATTATAAATTTTTTGATTGAGAAGAGATAGAGAGATGAAATACGAGTAAAATTTCAAATTTAGGATTTCTGAAATACATGAAATATCACAAATAATTAACCGCTAAAGGAAGAAATGGAAATGTTGATATTTTTAATTATAATCAAATTATATATGCATCTATGAAAAATTCACATATTTATTATTAAAATAAACTGTTAGGGAAATTTCGCAAGCATACTTTATTTCTTAATATGTTTCTGTTTATTTATTATAACTTTATTTATTCTTATAAATTTATAAAATGAATATAAATATATTTAACATATTTAGATTTATTTATATTTTGAAAAACACTAAAATAAACCAATTTAAATTATTTATTTAAATATTAAATACTATTAATAATAATTTTTATACTTAAACTTTTCCAAATGCAAAATCTTGATTATATTTTATTATTTACAACTTTTAAATAATCCAAATTGTAAACTGAGAATTAATAAAACCCAATTTCTCTATAAGAATTATATCATAAAAATAAAATATTACTTCAATAGTTTTAAATATACGATATTTTCACATTCTTTCACTTAACATTAATAAACATGAACTCTAAGAAAATTAATCAATTAATTTTACCTGCTGAAATTCAATTTATTTCCTTTTAATTGACCATTTGTGCATTCATGTGTCATGCAAGAAATCACTATTTCTGTTTCGTAAAAAGGAAATCTCAAATTAGATCAAATAAATGATAAAATCGCAAAAAGTTTTCCTTGTCATTTATTTTGAAAAGTACGCGAGCAATCATTTTTCCAACCTTGTTTTGTCTATATCATGCTCAAGCTCTGTATCTTTCTAAGACATAAAGTAGTGGCTTGCAAGAGCCCCTTGTTAAAGAGGTCCCGTATGTTTCTATTCAGTTTAGTAGTAATAGCCAGTATCATTTTCTGTCCTCTTTGTGATGTTAACTTTTTGGAAGCATAGATATCTTGAGTTATCCATATCCCAACTTTGTATTTCAGTCTAAAAATTCAAGTGTTGTTTTATTACGTATAACATTATATCAAGACCATTGGGAATTGTTTTATGGTTTCCTCCCAGACAATTTCCAATAACCAACGATAAAAGTTTGCCAATATAATGTGAAAAATACACAAAATACGTATTTAGCAAACTCTGGCTAATTAGATGAATCTGTGTGTTATAAAACCAGTTATTATTATGGATGATTATGAATTATGAATCCAGTTATTTTGAATTGTAATGAATCAAGTTAGATTAGGTAGAAAAAAAATCATCAATTAATGTTTTTTTTCAACCTAATTTAAGTATATTTAAATCTTGGAGAAATTGAGTGGGGATGCTAATTATAGGTTATACATTCTTTGGATTACTGGTATAGTTACGTCCTCTTTTTCTGAAGAATTTCATCCTAAGTAATTTGCAATAATCTCTGCACAATTCTGAAATGACATAAAAAAATAAAATACTACAGTGTGATCTCTAGATATTTTATTATTCTTTCGCTACTCGATTACAAATTAATTTGATAATTTTATTTGAATGTGGTTGTTTCTATGCTTTTCCCTAAGTTTAAAATTCAAGGAAAAAGATGCAGATATTGAAAAATGTTGTACTTCATTAACCAGTGTCTTAAAAATTACTCAGAAATACTGTCTTACAATTTTTAAAACTACTACAAATAGTCACCCCAATGCTACATTTTGACTTTACAAATTTAAATGAGTTACAAATTTCTCATAGGTAAATTTTGGTCAGTGAAGTATTTCTGGCCTTTTAAAAAAATTGTCCATAATGATTTTTGTCCAATATATTTTTATTTAAAATATTTTTTGGTATTAAATTTTGTCAATAGATCAGTGTTTATCGTTATTACTGTTATGAAGAATTACCAGTTAGATAACATTCACAAGTGTCTATTTTTATCCACTAGATAGCGCTTTCAACATTTTGTAGATTAGAATAAAATGCAGTGACGTTTTTCACTATGTACCTTGGGGGCATTTTTAAAATTAAAGATATTTCTGATCTTTGACAGTGAATGGCATCGTTATTTGACAGTGTGTAAATATAAACAAAAACAATCAAATGTTTATCTTCACCGCCAAATGGCAAACATTTCACAATTTGCTGTAATACTCATTGATGTTTGAATTTTAAGTGATTCTTATTATTGTATTTGCAAAAACAGTGATGGAAAGCTTTCCTAAAATTATAACTTCTTTTCCTGCGAAAGCTGAAACCTCATTTGACAGTAAGGAAGAAAGTACCTATGTTAATTGCAATATTTGTCGAAATTTTAGCAATGTTCTCAATCCCAATCATCGCAGATCGAAAGATCATCAGAAAAAATTGACTACAAAACTGCGTGCAACAAGAACAAAAGTGAATATGTTTCTCAATATTATATTAATTTAATCTAATTCTTGCGCAATACTTTTTACTATAACTAAAGGATGTTTTTATCATTAACAATAATTAATTTTTCTTATTTCTTTCAAATATATTGTTTACCTAATTCTAATTACATTTATAAATACACTCAGCTTAGTATGTAAAATTTAGTCTTATAAAATCGTTTAATATTAATGTAAGCAAAACTGTATTTCGATGTGTCTGAGACAAAGTTTGCTATGAGATTTTAAGTTTGTAATATTGGTTATTCTAAGATATTGTTACTAAATTAATTAAAAATATATTATAGTAAAAATAAAAAAGCATTTAAAAAGGAAAAATATAATTTTCTATAAACTCGGGAGTTTGATTAGTTGAAATGATCTCAGGAAACGAATGTTTTTTTATTTTCAAATAATAGTAATGAGCTTTTTATTTTCAAGTGCGCAAATGAAATAATTTTTTATTAGAAATAAGTTTTTTGAGAAAATGAAATCAGAAATCCTGTGTTATAAATGATTTTTTGTAAAAGAAATGCCAAACAAGATTTATTGAGAATTGTTTATTTAGTTTTTGCAAATATTTGTTTAGAAAAATTCTCTCTCTCTCTTGCTTCATTCAAAAGTAAATTATACATGATATTTAGATCACTCAGTGTTCCTTCAACTCTTAGAAATTTCTTGAAATTTTTAGAAACTGATAATTTTTTTCAAGTCCTAGATACTCTTGGAATTTTGAGTTAACTACTCAAAAGGCTTAAGATGTCTTTCTCTTATCTATAATCCTTTTGACACATTTTTGATTTTGGGGAATTTTCGACATATTTTACCATCTTTTGACAACTTAGATTTATAATAGAAGAATCAAGTATATTAAGGATATTCAACAGCATTCTATTTTGGAAATCAATTATTTGTAATGTTGTAAAACCCCTAGCTCTTTTATGTCAACACTAGACAATTTGGAATAATTTATTTTGACTACATATTTTAATAGGATCATGTGAGGATAATTCAAGTAATTTCTATTTTTTTTCATGGAGAGATTATTAATTTTTTTTACATAGTTTTTTATTATTAATCAGGTTAGATGAAATTAAGATTAATTAAGAATTTATTAAGATTTTATATCATTTTAAGATTGTTGATGTTATTTACTGCAGAAAAGTTTAAAAATACACCATAAAAGTCAAGGCATCAGAAGATTGTTTTCCTAAAGTATAATAAATGATACCTAGAAAATTTCGAGTTTTACTTAAGACATTATTTTAGTATAAAATGTTGTTCATTTTGAGAATTATCATTTTATTATTTTTTTGACATTTAAAACAATGTCAATGTTATTACTAAGTTAGAACTACTGAAATATAGTTTAGGGCATATAAATTGCATCATTGTTTTCAGTGTAATATCAATAGACTTGTCTTCCTTTTAGGATTTTAGTTGCATGTATTTCTCAACATGACTCGTCTAAAAGCCATACTTTTTTAAAGATTTTTCTGTTTACAGCTTTTCACCTTGCATTTCAATATATTTTCATTCATGTATAATTTCATTTCATGACTATTTATAGAATTTTGAGGGCAATATACTCTGTCTTTAATGGAGGAACAAAACATATGCCATTTATTTTTGTTATTATTTCTCACTAATTAAAAATTGTTAACTTTTTTACAAGGATTAAATTGGAAAAAGAATACTATGATATGCAATTTTTAAATTAGCAAAAGTAAATAAAAAATGAACATGCTTATGTGGCCTATACTTTACAGCAGGGCTGGCCAAACTTTTGGGATCCGGGGTCTACTCCACATTTAAAAAATCGAAGGTGGTCTACCAATGGCAGAGCTAAATTACATACATATTTATAATTACATACAAATTACATAAATATGTGCATATTTATTTTCAGTAACAAGAAAATATGGTAAATAATTTTTCTAAAAACAAACTTAATTACAAAATAAAAATTTACTGACGAAAATAATCAAAGTATTCATATATCAAAAACTGACCATCTTATTCACTTTGTTTAGTTGAAATTTAGCACTGTATATCTGCAACAAGTTTATCATATTGTTACTGGTACGAGCTTATTGCAATGCATAAACACCAAGTTAAATGTTCATCTGTTAAATGCCACCAATGTTTGTTTTTATGGTTGAAAAAGCAGATTAGCAAAGACACCTCCATCAAAAGTATGATTTCAAATACAAAATCAATTAATAAATATTTGGAAACGTTTCCTCAGAAATTAATTTCCAAAAATCAGTATCACTAAATATGGTCTGGATTTAAGAAATATATCACATCTTAATTTAATAATTTCTTCCTCGACCATGATTGATGTGATATCTATTAAATGTCCTATTTTTTCAGATACTCCATCAATTTTGATATTTTCATTAAATAGAAATATAAAATTTCTTTCTTTCAATCTAATTAAGTCAGTGAATCTTCTTTCAAATTCTTCAAACAAAACAAGGAAGTGTTAAGCGAAATCTTCAAAGTCTCGGTTTGGATTATCGATGCACTCTTCCTCCATGTTTTTGAAGTTTCTCAATTCAGGTTTTTCTTAACTGAGATGCATACCTTTCTAAAGTTTTTTTTAATGTTTTAATTGCACTCATCATGTCCGTTTTAGGTTTTATATAAATCGTAAACCTTAAATCATAAATCGTAAATCTTTGCACAGTTTGTTTTGGGTTTTAAAGCGTAGACTGTAGTAAATTTTTATTTTATTAATTCATTGATTCTATGTCATAAGTCATAAATTAAATTGTTGATATCTGAGGTCATTATTGGGATAATCGCGTGGACTACCTAAACTGTCTTCGCGGTCTACCAGTCGACAGCGGTCGATGTCTTGGCCACCCCTGGTTTAGAGTTCCCCTCATTTTCTCGCAAATTTGCTGCCATATTGTTACACCAATTTGCATAATTGTTTTACTTGTGATTCATGCTGTAGTGTTTTCAGTGCAATTTTGTTTCTTCAAATATGCACAAAAAAAAAATGCTCAACAAAAAAAACAGTAAATTTTTGCCAAAGGGCACTTTGAAGTAAATTTTTCCCATGTATGTTTTTTCTTTGTTTGATTATTTTTTACATGATTAAGCTGTCAACATAGGAGGAGTAAAAATCAAGAAGTAGCTATTTTTTTCACTGGAAGGAGTTTAAAAATATTAAAATATTAAATTTTCATATTCTTATTTTATTCAACCAAAACTGATAACATAACTTGAGTAAAACTTATATTGATTAACAGAAAATATGTAGTTGTCAACTAGCATGATTTGAAGATTGTACAGTGAATATTTTTTGGTTCAATTATAAGGTTCTTTACTGTGCAGCAATGTATGTTACTTTGAAAATACAAAAGCTTCTTATCCAGTATTTTGAATGTAATTAATTTCTGATGATAAGATGTATATGTATATAATTTCTAAGGAAACACAAAATGGGGTTTAGAAGCTCTAATACATTTTTCTACAAAAGTACACTATTTTAACCTAAATGAAGTAGAATTCTTTGGCTTTAATTCTATTTAATTTGTGCTATCTAGAAGGTTTGAATATTACTATTTCATGTATTTTCTTTTATTTACTTACTGTAATAAGGCTTCATTACTAAATGCTGGAAAGTAAATTTTGCACTTTTTACAAAATATATATCATAAAACAAATGTAGAATAGCTGTAAAAATCAATAATGACATTTGTGCTTCATCAGTAATATCTACATAATAATTTTTTAGGCATTTTTTTAATTACTTGAGTAAACCTACACATTTTAAAAATACATCTTATATAGCATTACCAAGTAGCTGTTAGGAGGAACTAGGCAATAAAGCTAAATTAGTAGTGTGAATAACTTTGGTTTTTATAAAAACTTTGTTTTCTAATTAATCAAGCAATTGTGCTGTTTAAAAAACATCTTATGTAATGCTTCCATGCAGAGTTCAAGAACAGGAACATAAATAAAATAAATTTTTCTAATAACTTAGTTTTTAGTTAATCAGGCAGTAGTGTATATCTTTAAGAAAACATTCTATGTAATGCAACCAGCAACAAGTAATATAAATAGTAATTTCTAAAATATTTCACTTTTAACTAATCAAACATATTTAAATTTGCTGTTGAATTATAATAACTGACATTTTAATTATAATATTATGTTAATATAATGTATTAAATATATATATTATAGTAATAGTAATATTACAATTTCATTTTCAGTTTCTATAATTCAACAACATAAAAGCTATATATTCCACAAATATTTCTACATTCTACTTAAAAAGTTAGAATGCTTAGTTTATTCATCTGTACTAATAAATGAATTACTTACCTGATTATCACTTGTTGAAATCTGATGAATACCGATCAGACTATAAACCATGTTCAAATACAATTAAAATTAAATTTTTAAATACATATTACTAATTATATGTACTTAAAAATTTAATTTAATTTATAATTGAAAAAATTATTTTTAAACTGCAGGCAAAATGCCAATAAAACTTTAATTTCAAAATTCAACCAAAGCAAAAATTCCAATTTTAAATTAAATATAATACTTTTATATACTTCAGTGGCAATTTTTAAGTTTTAGAAATAATTATAGTAAATAATATTGATTAAGATACAAGTGTTACCCAAAACTCTTATTAATTTTTGCACATAATATCAGAATTCATCACAGAATAGCAGGTAACTAATATGAACATGAAAACTGTGTGCAAACAAAGAATACATTATGGTGTCGTAATATATGGTTTGGTGCATTTGGGACCCATAGTAGGTAATAAAATTAAATTATAATTAACATCCTAATCTCTTCTGATCCAACCTTTTCAAAATAGAGATTCTTTATGGGTGACAATTTGATGGTAGAACCATGATCAAATTAATTAATTATGGCATAGTATATCATTGAAATTGCATCTGAAGCATTAGTGGTATCAGCAATAAAATAATTAGCAAAGATCCATTTAGTTCTGATGCTGTTTTTCTGCAAAAAATCAGGTATGTTTAGATGGACCAAAACAGAATAAAATACATAGTAGAAGAATTCAAAGCCTTGATTTAGGAAGTCCATGAACTTAATGTCAAAAAGGATGATGTAAATCAATTTGGAAAATACATGATGCATTATGTCAGAGAAACCAAAAGAACTGGCAATATTAATATTAATTACAAAGCTAAATATGTCACCCTGGAATTCTTAGAACCAAACGTTTGGTTAAAGTATTAAAATATAACTAGGTATTGAATAATTAAATAAACAAATAAGTCTTGAATAACTATATATGATAATTGAGTAGTTTGAAAATATTCTAAAAATAAAGTTGACAATCTATGTATTTTTGTTAAATAGTTATGATTAGAAAAATGAGTTAAATTGAAATTTAATATAAGTAATAATTGCATTTGCTTAGTTTTCACTGTTGTCATTTCAGTTTAATTTAAGAATTCTAAATTTAACAAAAACTCTTTTTATAGATCTTTTATAGTCACTCTAAATTTGAAGAAATGAGTTGTAAACAAATTTAAAATTTTTAAAAATATCCATTATATATATAATATTTAAGTTATTATGAAGAATTTTGAATTCTTAAATAAAATCATTTTTATAGTGATTATTAGACTCATTTATTGGAATTTTGAAATAACCATTAATTTGAACCCTAAGTATCCATTAAAATATGTTGTTGTTACTTATGACACTTGGCGAAGCTAATCCCCCCATGAGGGACTGGACTAATGAAGTCAGAAGTAGCGTCTTTTTTTTTTTTTTTTAATAGACCATCCTTATATGAAGTTGGCTTTGGCTTATATATGGCAACAACACCTGGGTCTTCCAATTTGGAGATTGAAGCCAGAGAAGACCCGTAGCCTGTCTTCAACCACCCCCAGAGGTATTAATTTGGAATGGGAACATGGAGGACATTACGACCTGATATATTTTACGTGCCCCAGTCGCCATTAGTGAACACTATGGATCTTCGGTTAAGCTGGGATTTGAACTCACTACTTTCCAGTACCCAGCAGGACGCCCTAACCAACCAGGCTACCATGGCCCATTAATATATGTATATCTCATTAATTTTAAATAAGAAATATTCAATAGTTTTTATTGTAGATGTGTAAAATCCTGTTGATCATGAAAGTTGGTAAAAATTTTGCCAAATTGATACCAAATCTAATTTATTTTTAATAAGAATTAAAAACAAAACAGTATTTTCTTAAAAAAAATTGAAATTTTTTTTTATAACATACAATTAAAAAAGTTTGTGGCATTTAAAAAAATAATTGAACATAATTGTTGATTGGCTGGATGATTTATGCACTCTGAGACTTATAGCAACAATAAAGGTTATTATCTCAATTTCTTCTAAACTTAAATTTTTGTTTAGAAAATATTCAATGAGAGGAGAAGTTTTCAAAATCTTAATTTAGTCAAGTTATTCACTTTCATTTGCAGTTATTTTTTGAGTTATTTGTTAAAATGTTTCCATTCTAAAGTTTTCTTTCTTTGGTTTGTATATTTGTTACAATGAAATAAAATATGAGCCATATCATTACAGACAATGCATATTTCGCAAATTCCTGACTCAGTTAAATTTAAAGGCGCAGCTTGTCCTTATTGGACTTTGTGCTATAAAACCCAACCCAACCAACCAACCATCAGTTAAATTTAAGCAATGTAGATGGGTTGGAGTACTTAATATTCATGTTATAAATCTAGCAAATGTAACTTCTTCCCTTAAGAGACAAGAGATTTACATATAGTACTGTATTCTGGTATATTTCCAATTATATTTTTATATTTACTGGATGTATATGTGAAATTATTGGCATGATCTATGTTATTTCTATTAAACGTCTTCAAATATTGTGGTGAAATCCAAGGAAGGTATATATCTATTTCTATTACTGAATTTTGCTTGGATGGTTTTTATGGAAAGATAAAATTTTGGTATTTGTTATAGTGTTTTTAATTATTGGTGAAAAATTATTTTGTTTGATGTCAATTTTCTTTCCTGGTTGGCAAGATTTTACATATGTGTCATTTTTACAAATTTTTATCACAATTATCATTTGAAATTTGAAAATATTATTTTTTCACAATTGAATTTATATCTGCATGAAAATAAAAGGTTAAGTAACTGTTATTCAGTGTATGAATATCATCACTTAGCAAAATTTAGTATGATCCCTGGAAAACTTCTTAAAACTCCAAGAACTTTTTTCTTGAGAATATGCACAAACCTTGATCACTTGTAAATTTAATCTTGAAGAAATTTTTTTCTTACTGTAAAAAAGTTTTTTGTAATATTTGAAACATTCTAGACAAATAACCTAAATTTCGGCTGGCTGAGCCTTATCTTCCAGGTACCTGGGTCTAAAGGACCCTCACCCTCATCTGGAAGTTGTTAAGAGCTGGTGAAGTATAGCTGTTATGAACTGACTGGCTGCTTAAAAATTTCTTAGGGGTGTGGCTTGTAGAATTTTGACAATTAAGGAAGAGAACTATGAAAAATAGATATTGAATAGAAATTAGACTATTAAATTTAATTATTATTACATAATTTTAATTAATAAAAATTAAAATGTGGGAAGTGAGATTTAATTTATTTAAGATCTTAAAAGTAAGAAATTAAATTAAATAGCTTGTCGATAAGTGATTTTATTTCATTAAGTTCGTCAAGGAACTCTTGAACTGGAATGCCTTTAAAAATCTCTTTAATTTCATTCATGAGAACCAATAAGTCCCAGAATTCACTTCCAGAGGGAAGATCATCAGAGTGAATAGTTTTAGAATAAGGAGCTGGGTATGGGAAAGGAGCGATAGCTTGTGCGTATGTCAATCCAGGTCAGATTTCATTTAAAAGAGTTGTTTTTTTGTAAACTTTACTGCCTGCACATTTTGGCTTGGGAAATGCTTTGCATCCCCTGTAATTTGCTGGGTGGGTTCCCTCGCAATTGCAACACTTTGGTTGTTCAATTTTTGCTGAAGAGCAGTCTTTGGTGTTATGGTCACTTACACACTTGACACAACGGGGCCTCATGTGACACATTTCAGAAATGTGGTTGAATCTCTGGCAGTTGTAGCACTGCATCGCCGATTTGGGGTCTTTTGTAGTGCTCAACTGAGATATCAGAGATACAACAAAATTTTTTGAGTTGATAGACTGTGGCACCATCTATTGATGGGATGAGGTTAATTAGAATAGTGGCATCATTTTTCCTGTTTTAGGATGCCTTATTCTGGTTACCTGTATGGGCTGGTAACCTAGTGAAGTTAATTCTATAGCAATGGGTTCACAGTCCGTGCTGATAGGTAGACTCCTAATCACAAACTTTGTTGGTTTTTACTTCTAAGAAGGACATATTCAGTGGTTTTATTGTCAAAGAATTTAATAAAGATTTAGTAATGGTCCTATGATTTTCAGCTAATTGGACAAATATTCTTAGGTTAAATCCTGCTGTCTTGGCCTCAAATTCAAAACCAAGAGCAATTTTTAATTTAGCGATGAATTGGACATGGTTATTGCCACATCGCACAATCAGCAGAGGAATTTTCTCCTCTGAGGGGGAGGGGTTAGCTGCATGAATCAAGTTAAACTCTGGGTCCTGATTGGTCGAGAGCTTCTCATAGGAGTTTTGAGTTTCATTCTCTAATTCTCGAGTCTTAACTGGACTAATTTATCTGTCTTATTCAATTTAATAAAACCATCTGGTTGACTTTTTTTTAGTTCTCTTAACACTGGGTTTTCTAACAAAGCTAGCTTGCATAGCAACATTTTTAAGTTATTCACTATTAACAACAGAACGAGTTAGTTCATTAACAGTATAGTCACCTGTAGTTGTAGACTTTTGAGTTTCTTTGAAGAGCAAGTGAGCTTGAGGATTTGTATTTGAAAATTCATAGAGACAAGTCTTCATTTCCTCTTTCATAGGGATATCGGTTGCATATTCATAAATTACCAGGAGTTCTTGGACAACAACCTGAATATTATCGGGAAACTGTGTTAAATCCATAATTGTGAGCACTGAGAAGTGCTTTTTTTTCCTAAAGGGATAATGATGGAAGAGATAGTCAGTGTGGAGCTTGGAAGATCACACCCGTCCTGAGTAGAGGCTAAATTTCGATGTTGAAAAATGGGAAAATAACCTTTAATAATATTAGTAAGTCTCTTTATAGCCTCAATAGACTCCTCCCGGTCAACTAACTTTTAAATTCTCATTCATTAGCTAATAGAAAGCATAATTTTTTTTTAACAAATATTGTTGACCATGTTAACTTCTTACACAGTATTGTATACTGTTAAAATTCAGTGATTCCTTTTAAAGAGAAGGTACTGAATCATATTTTGATGAATTAAAAGTAGAAGCAGAATATGTTTTTTATGGTAATATATGATTTATTCCAAGAATTATTTGTTAATGCCATTAAATAACAAATTGAGTTTGGTATAGTAGTTTCCTCAGTTTACTTACATAGTTATAATTTAAAAAGTCAAAGTTGCTTAAGTTGCAAGCAGTTCTCTCTTATAAAGTGAATAGTTGGAGGCGTTGTAAACATGACTAAAAATTTATGAGGCATGTTAAAAAATAGACTAATGATATAATATACTTGCAACCTGATTTTAATTTCATGTATTTTTACTTAATATATCATTTATATGTACTTATTAGGAATGATTGAAAAGACATTTAAAAGTATTTTCAAATTAAATTTTTTACAATATTCTGCAATTTATTTTTTCACCTTCCCTTTAATATCAATCTTCTTATTTTTATTATAATTTTATATCATTGCAAATTTTTAGTCTGCTTAGAAACTCATCATTTTTTAGAATATTTTTTTCTCAATTTTATTAGAAGATACCCCTTCCATTTTATGGTTCTTATTTATTTTCATTGTTAGAATAACTATAAAATTATATTTGAATTTAATACAAAATCACTAATCAATAAATGAAAATGCATTTAATTAAAATTAATTTTGGCAATCAAGTCGGTGGGGACAAAAGTTATTTAATCTACTGTAATTTGTGATGCTGCATTTTGACAGTTTGAGGCACTGTAGAAAAATGCTTTTCACGTGGAATAAATATTTTTTTGTTAACATATTATAAATTTTTTAAAAAAAGAAATAGGTTTATTTCTTAATTATTGACTTTTACTCAAAACAATAATGGGGAATGCTATGAATAGGTTAGTGACTTTGCTGTATGTATATGTAGCAATGAAAAATATTGGTTTTACTTTGGCTGTACAATTATATTTAGATAATACTATGATATATATGTTTAGTCAAACTTGTGCTAACCCAGTTGCATAAAGAAAATCCTATAATCTCAAAAAGTTTTGGGACATTTAAATAAAAAGTAATTTTTTTTTCAGCTCAAGCATGTTATTGGAAATAATTTCTGTAACAAGTGTTAAAATGAAAAGAATTTGCTACCTCTATAAGTAGGAAAAATTAAAAGTATAATTTCATATTTTAAAACAATATTAGCATATAAAACAGCATAGAGTAGCAAGGAAATATAAGAAAAGAGTATAGAAATTTTAAAGAAAAAAAGTTGTGTGCAGTGTGAAAATTAAAATGTATCAAAATTGTTTCCTATTTTGCTAGACTTGAAATCAAAATTTTTACTGAAGCTTTTGATTCATATTATTATACTTTATTTCATTCTTTTGTAATTTTATAATAAAGAATTAGCTTAGTTTAAGTGTTTGGAATGATTAGAGGAGGAATGTTTGCATTCTGTCTGTGTTGGATGGAGTTTAAAATATCCTGTACCTGGCAATCCAACAATTTGTGGATTGGATTCCAATCTTAGGAATGAACATTCTTGTGTTTTGATTGAAATATCTTTATATTCAATTTGAAAAAAAAAATATTTTTGGGATTCCAAATGCATGTTATTATATTTCAACAGTATTAATAAATAAATCGATTAATTGATGTACTAAATTAGTTTAAGAACTAAATCTTTCTTAAATCAAAATTAATTAGCAGAAAAATTTTGAACTTTCTTTTATTCAATAAAATCAAATTTTGTTCCAAAAAAAAAAAAAATGTGTGCATTTTAATTATGCAAAATTTACGTGCATTTTCTATTTTAGGTGAAAAAATTTGGCCTGAATTCTGTTTCAGTCCATGATGAAGATTGGGAGAAAAATGATTCTTGGTTTTGCTATTTTTGTGATAAATCACTGAAAAAACATAAAATTAACAATGGATTAATGATTGAAACATTGGGCTACATGTCTCACCTTGCAAGGTTTGAATTTTTGAATTATTTTAATATTCTTTTTATTCATTCAATTGTTATCAACAAAATAAAAAATTTAGTAAATTTTTTTACTAAAAATCAAAATGATTTCAATTTTTTAATATATATGTTTTTTTTTTTTTACATTTTTTATAATTAAAACAAAAATTTTGCAAATGAGTCTCATGTTATGATTACTGAATCTTGTTTTTCCAATTTATTCAGAATGTTCCTGATTGTTGTGTGAACTTCCAAACAAGTAGCGATTTCTCTTTGTCCTTTAATTGTTTTATAGCTTAAATCTTTAATTCTTAATGTAGAAATTTATACTACCTTTAAATGTAGTATGAATTTCTTGAATTTTATCTCTTTCGATATTTTATGTATTTATTTTTATCTATATTTTTAAGATAATCACAATTTTTTAACTATAGCTACTTAGAACAGTTAATTTTTACAGTTCCTTTGCTTCTTTTTAAAATTTACTTTATGAAACATTGCAAATTCTATTTTATAAATATTTTTTTTATGTAAATTAAAAAATGGCTAATAACACTTTGATTGAAAATATTGCTTTTAAAATTATCACAGCATTACTTAGTGCATTCAATACTTTTGATCTGAGAAATTTATTTGGGTAATTCTTTTGATGCTTTCTAAAAGAAACTATGTTTGTATATTGATATAAGTTGTTTAAAATTACTAGTATGCTCTTTTTTTTTTAAATCAAAATTACTTTAAAAACTGTTTATTTTTACAATTATATATTTCTAATCTCATTCTTTACTTCAAAACTAATACTTCAGTCATTGGATTATTGAAAATATTGCTACATTTATTTTTTAAAATAGTGCATTTGTATTCTTTGATGTTGTAATGAAATTAATGTAAAGTAATTCATTGAAACCAATTTCAATATTTTATTCTTTGAAATCCTAAATAATGAATTTTAAGGATTATTTATTAGTTTTAATTTTAGAGCAATTAATTTTAGTTTATAAATATTAATAAAATTTATTAAAAATATTTTTTTTAAACTTCTTAAGTAGTCATGAGTGTTAAAAACAGAATCCCATATCCATTTGTTCTGCTTTTCCTAAAGTTTCATTTTAATTAGGTATTAAATATTATATAAAAATTGTTAAATGAAAACTAAACCTCATTTTTCTATTTGAATTTTCATAAGAGAAATAAAATTTGATGCATATTTGTAATTTGATAATTTCAGTTAAAAGTAGAATTTTTATACTGATAGGGAAATATGCCATATTTTACAACAATTATCTAATTCTTAATTAGAATTTTCTCTTTTGAAAATACTCATTTTGCAAATTTTTATAAAAGTTTAATTTTAATTACGAGAATTTATCTTTAATTTTTAAGGATTTTATTCTATGTTATTGAATCTATAAATTGATGAATGATTCAGAAAGAATATAAATATTTAATCTTTGATCTAAACTAATTATAAAATTTGATTTAATCTGTATACTGAGTAAATTAAGCAGTAGAATTGCTATAAAATTGCCCCTGAAGACCATTTAGAAAAAGTCCCATGTTGGTACAGAGAATATCAATTTAACGATGGCCTATTAAGGTTCCACAAATGACAACTAGAGTAGACTGGCTATCATAGGCTATGGCGCCCCTAGACCATTACACCTGTTGTGTGGGCAATGCATGACACAACAATGTGGGTGGAAGTGTAATGTTCACCAGGGTGCTCCTCACCCATTCATGGTTATCATCTGCCCTCAAAATGAATTGGTATTCATCAACATACACCAAGATTTGCTAATCTGTGTCATTCCACATCACTTGGCAGCACTGTAGACCGAGTTCTCGATGCTGCAGTGTTAAAAGTAATGCCTGAAATGAGCAATTGAATCACCAATTCACTTCCTCAAGGCATCTGGAAATGGCTTATGGAACAACTGTTACTCTTACATCTGCATGTAATAAGTCACCACTGGATCCACGAGCGCGTGACAAACAATCCTCTTGCCTCATTATTTTCCTGGTCGCCCCAGACCCATTACACCTCACATAGGTACCATCCCATGTCCATTGCTCCCAGCTTGTTTTGACAGCACACTTTGTAGAACTAACCTGGCGAACAACACAGCGCGTTGACCAGCTTGCAGTTTTCCAGCTGATGGTGAGCTTCCTCTCAAATTGGCTTAACTGTACGCAATGTCTTCTCACATATCACCCTAGCGTCATCTTTTGATGATTGCATTTATGAAACTTCCACTTTGTGCCACTTTAGTTAAGATTTGCTTTCATATATAAACTGGCACAAAGTGCCACAGATCATTTGCTTATTGGATCTTATTGACTTATTTGCAAAGTTTCTTGCTTGTACTTCCTTCTTGGTGTGCTATTTTCAATGTTCCTGAGTTTATATTGCTGATAATGTGCTGTCACATATAATAAAACCATAATATTAAAATTAAGTTGTAAAGGAAAAACATTTACTATGAAAAATATCTGATTAGATCTCATTTGTATTCACCTCATCACACGCGCAAAATGTTATGAACTGAGATGAAAGTATCAGATCGATCATCAAGAGCAATAATTACCAGAAGATTCTAATAAAATATCAGTATTTAGTTTTTAAAGACTTTTAGATTGAAGTTAGACATATTTTTTAAAAATAAAATATGTTTGTTTTGTTGATAAATAAATAAAAGAAGTGGATTATTTTCTAACCACACATTGGGTATATTTTTTTTGTGTACCTAGCATGCTTTGTTTACATCTTACATTTACTCATGTTACATTTTTTTTTGTTTGCATTCTGTATAGCTTTTTGCTTAAAATCTGTCGTGTAACTTACATATTTGTTTCCACCTGGCAATATACGTAATTAAAGGTTTTCAGAACGAATAGCTGAAGTCAAGACAAAATTTGAAATGACGATAGCCACTAGCAACTGTTATATCTTTGGAGGAACCAAATTTGTTCTTGAACATAATTAGATAAAACTGATAACTGAAATATGTCAGCTGATCTGTTATTTATTTTATAAAATGTAAATGGTATTTCTTTCAAAATTTTATTGTAAGTTTTTTTTTTTAAAGAGAATGTTTTATTTATCAGATTATCCATGGCGACATATAATAATAACAGGGAAATTGGAAACGTTTTTACAAATAATCTGTAGATTTTGTATAGGAAAAAATATATATATTTTCTATACAAAATTTCCTTATTCATGTTTTAATGACAATTGTAAATATAATCCTTTAAATATCATCTGGTTTCTAATTTTGGTTTGCCAAAGTAAGTAGTTTGCTATGTGAATAACTATTGGGTTGTTTGTAAAGTAATTTCCTTTTTTTCTGATAGAATTTAATTGTAATTTTTCACATCCAACTTCACACTTTAACTGCATAATCAT
>JAPDSC010157431.1:10528-20736 GCA_026290005.1 Latrodectus geometricus | reverse complement strand
TTTTTAAATTAGTTGAAACTAAGATTAAAGATGGTTAAGTTTTAAAATTTTATTTTATCTTAAAATGCAAAAAAATATACATAAATTTTAAATTAAATGAAATATACCATATCAAGATTTAACAAAAAATTAATCTTTATGCAATGATATAAGAAGATAGAAACAATTTTAATACTATTGAAATAAAAGAGGAATGAGATACAGAAACAGCAGTAATCATTAGTTGAATGAAATATGATGCTTAAGAAGTTGATAAAATATTGTATTCATTGACATCTTATTCATCGATTTATGATTCAGATAAATAAGGAAAAAAGAAATATGTATCGATATACCAAAATATATCATTACATATTTGACATACATTTATAAATGTATACCAACATACAAATTAATATGAAAATTTAAAAAATAATAATAAATTAGAAATTTAAGTTGTTTAACGTAGTTGAAAATATTCAAACAAATATCAGTAAACTATTTAAGAATCATTTCAAAACATAGAAGAAAATAAAGATTACTATAGAACAATATATTAACGTTAATCTAACAAAAATTTTTATGTAAGACTAAAAATTGCTTCTCTCCAGAATATCCAATCAGAATGACGTCAATAAGATTAGAAGAAGTAATTGTGAAAAAGAGATTTGATACGTAAACTTCAAGTTTTTCCATTTTATCTTGGCTTTCTGAGATGTTTTATAATGTGACATGTGGCCTTCATCATTGCTATTTTTATAGTTTCTTGGAGAATGGTAGAATTATTTGAAAGGCATCCAACGAAAAAAGTTCAGTTGGTTTATGAAATATTAATCACATTAGCATCAATTTCTTTATATAAAAACGCAGAGAGCTTTCTTGAAAGCTAAAAAAGAACATTACTGAAGAACAAAAATTGTAAAAATTAATGTTCTAAAAAACAATATTTTTTTTTAAAAAATAACAATTTCATCCAAGCATTTTTATATAAAACGTTTCATTAAAATATAAAGATCAGGAAGGAACAAAGCATAAGTAGACTGTTTTATTTGAGAAGTATGAAGTAAGTGTTAATTTATATGTGTCATCTTATGTTGATTATATTTTAGTATTTTTCTTTTTATTCTTAAAACTCATTTACAATTATAGCTTAGAATAATCTTTTCCAAAGTCGAAAATGCAATTTAACTCTCCAGAACCTTATTAAAGAAATGGATTTTGGCCTTAAAACTCTGAAAAACCATTTCATAAGTTATGACTTCTGAAATAAATCAAAGAAAAAAATAAGTCAATGTGGTTCTAAATATTCTTAATAAATTTTGAGACGAGAAAAAATTTCTTAACTTTCCTTTTATCAAAGAAAAATGTATTAGTAGAATCAGAAAAAAATTAAAATCTTCGAAAATCTATTGAAAAAAAATCAGTACTTACAAATTTTGTGGATTTTTGATGATTCTATAGATTAGTTTCGTTAAAAAAAGTATGTCATCAAAAATTGCAGTTTAATGAGTGCACACACATTTTATATTTTTTAATATTATATCATAAAGTTTTAAATTTATAATTAAAAAACTGGAACACAAACACACACAAGAACTAAAACGTTTTTAATTTGTTTCAATGAAAATATAAGAACATCGCTTCGTTTTAATTTTCTCAATTTTCAAAAATGACCAAAATTTTCAAATTTTGGCGACATATTTTTTAGCGAAATTGATCAACAAGATAATTCATAAATATTCAAAATTGCGTTGGTATGTATTGCATTGACTACTCACTAAACCATTTTATTTACAAAATTGCATTTTGATAACAGCAAACAAACTTTTAATCTCAGAAGATGTCCTGAAACTAAAAACAAGTTTGATTTTTATTGAGTGACCAGAAAATTGTCCAATAGTGTTCTAAGCAGGAGCATAAGTGGAAAAAAGTTTTAACATATATAATTTACTTATTAATTTATTATTTCTTAAATTGATATTTTAAATTATTAAAACTTGGCTTAAATTGTCTCTAAAATTTAATTAAAAGACTAAGCGTTTTTGGTAAACTCACCACTGTTTCAATCATACCACGTCTGGAACTCCTCAACTTCTTCGCATATCCAAATACATCGTAAACGAAATCTTCTTCAGCTAATTCTAAATTTGCTTCAATACACAAATATGTCCCAGTTCGACCGCAGCCATCGCTATAAACAATGAACTATTTGTTATCATGCATGGTTGAAAAATAAAATTTAGAATAGTAAAATTTAGATTTCTAAAGTTATATTTTTTAAACCAAAAACATTTTTTATTTGTTTAATAGTCACAATGAACTTCCCAATAAAATTCGCTAATATTTTTCGTTTTCAATTACGATATATTTGGAAGATTATCCTAATCTGGGCTTTAGTATATTTTTAAATAACAATTGAAAATGGTAGCTCATTGTATATCAACAAATATATATTCAAAAATAAACCGATAAGCCTGTATGTATGTGCATGCAAAACACAATATTTTTCACAAAAGAGGTCGAATAGTAAATTCAAGATATTCTACAAAAAACAAAAAGCGTAGATTTGAAAGTTTCCAAAATCACAGCATAGGTTACAGTTTTTAATCTATATTCAATCCACCTTGGTAAACAAATGTCATTAACTTTTTTCTGTATAATATATTAGTATTCCTTTCAAAGAAATTGTAATTTTCATCTATATATAAAATGAATAATACCAATAAAATTTCGTATATTTAAAATATATGTTTTAGCAATCATTACATTGTTTATACATTTTATCATCAATACATTTACCAAAAATATAATTCCTAGCTTATGGTGATGATATCGTGATCATCGCACACACTGCCGTTAAAAACTGTTTTGCCGTTAAAAAATCGGCAGCAAAAATCCATATTTATTAATGAAAGAATGACTAAATATATGCCAGTTACTAAAAATCAAGTTACTTTTAACTTTTTAGAGACTAAGGATTATAAATTTGAAGTGGTTAATATTTTTTTTTTTTTACATTTAGGCTCAGAAATATAAAATGATGTGGTCATTAAGATTAAAAGACGAATTTTGGCAGCTAATCGATGACTTCAGGGCTTACGAACTTTTTAAAATCTAAATTAATCAGAAGAAACACTAAAATCACATCATATAAAGTATTTATCGGATCTGTGTTCACCTATGGATCTAAGACTTAGATGTTTACAAAATCTTAAGAAGTTCAACTAGCTGCCTTTCAACGACAAGTTCTGCGAAAAATCTTCGTTGCTGTTCGAAGTTTGTGACGTCGAAAAATAAAGATGAAGTCTGGAGACGTCGATAATTTCTCAGACGATATAATTTCAAACTTCTACAAATTATTTAAGGATATAGATATCGTCATATTCATTAAGATTATTCGTATGAAATTTGCGGGCTACATATGCAGAATGGACAATTTATTAATATTTAAAATTTTCAATCATAAATCCTTGGGAACTAGAAAAAAGGGTTGGCCTTGGTTGAAATGGATAGACTGTGTAAAGGAAGATTTTGAGATACTCAGAGTAACTAATTAGAGATCAATAGATCAAAATAGATCAGAATGAAAAAAGTTCTTGGAAAGGTCTTGTCTCACCAGGGGTTGTCATGTCATTAGAAGAAGACATGACAATATATATGAAAATGCCTCTCAGAAATCTATCTGGATCGCAATGTTTATACTGTTTAATACAATCTATTGTCTACACGCATATTTACATGGAGCAATACTCCTTACATATTTATGCTTTACAATCTATTGTTCACTAAGAAAGTCAAAAAGAGCATTACTAAGCTGTGATGGTAATGGTGACGTTTTAAAAATCATTAAATAAAAATTATATACATAAATCTTTTGAACGAATGTAAACAGTTTTTTAAATATCCATGTGATAAGTATATAACCAAAAATGTTAAATGTTTAGTTTGGAAAAATTATAAGGTAAAGATTTACTATGTGGTCACTATTGGTGACTTTTTCAAAAAGTCGTCAAAAATCTCGCCATTTTCCACACGCGAGGTCTAAAAATAAACAGAATATTCAAAAATATTGCCTGATTGGTCGGAATCCCTCATTTGTAGTCGAATCTAATTAGTCGGAATTAGGTTGCTAGAAAATGTTATTTATTGCCAAATGTATTGAAATTATATATATGTATAAAAAAAAAATTAGAATCGCGCCAACAGTGACCGTACAGTAAATCTCAGCCAAATTATAATTTGCAGGGTTTTTCATTTTTAAAACATGATAAACTGAATTTGAGATGAAACGATGTTTAAAGCATAGAAAAATTAAAAAAAAATATACATTACAATTTAAATTTTACATTGTATAAATAAATATATATAATCCGCGTTTTTAGTAGTCACAGAAAATGCATAGATTTCAACATTTATCTTTGTATCTACGGGTTATTTTCTAAATTTTCTGGTCATAATCTTCAACTGTAGAAAACTAGATGTTAATTAATGGAGTTTTTGAATGGACACCATACAAAATATGTTAGGTTATATGATTTTCTATGCAAATTCTGTAAACGTTTTATAAAAAATCCGAAAAGTATGACAAAATGGATTCCATAATTAAAAAAAAATTATGCAATGAGTTAATTGGAAAAATAACCATATATTTTACTACGATACATGAATATTGAAATTAAAATCATTTAACGTCCATAAATGCCATCAATATATCTTATTCATGCACTATATATCTGTATATGTATGTATATAAGCAAAGAAATTTCTTCTTAAACTTCAAAGATGGTATGGTTTCGTCTTAAATGATGTGATAAAAAATTGATAGCTGATAAAAATAAGAAAAGGAGTTTTTGGCGTAGACTCAATTCAGAAGCAGACACATGGTATTTCAAACATAGAAAATTTTGGCACAAAATTCTACTCAGCTATCAGGAATGAAAATAAGTGTGACATTCCAATTCTCCAGAGTACAAGAATTAAAATTAATGACACCCATAAATTGTTTCAACAAAACAATTACGGGCTGCTGAAAGAAACATATATTGTAATACGTATTAATGAGATAATTAGAATGTATAAGAAAACAGTAAAGTACACTTTTCACATTGTAACTTCATTTTAAAATGACAGCTTAAATGAAATGAAAAAAGACTTGTAAATTTATTTTTGAATCAGATATTAGATGAATTTGAGACACATGTATTTCCTTTATATATGAGATATTATTAAAGAGCATTAATTATTCTAAAATTAATAGAATGATTCTAAAATTATAAAAGTAGCTTTACTATTTTGAGTTAAGGAATCTAATAAACCAGATAGATAGATAGATAAGCCCCACCGTTTTCCCGTTAAGGTCCTCAGAGTAAACCATAATTTCCATATCCTAAAGAGTTACACCTAAACTCTATTGAGGGCCTATCAGACTTTATAAACAAAGTAGGTGACCCAAGACAATGGAACTAGGAAAAAATTGGGCTTGGAGCATGGTACAAAATGCAACAATGCAGAGGTGTCTCATATCTGACAAGCTCAAAAAGAAGAAAAACCATCATTTGCCGCGTGCAGAGATTGGGTGGGTGACCACATTTTCCCTGACTGAGTTACTGGAGCTCTGTGGGTACGGTTCTTTTTAACTTTACAAATTTCAAAACTTTTAAATATAATTAACTAATACTTTAAACTTGACTTAATTAGAGAGATTATTCTCAAGGAAAATCTCAGGAAAAGGTAGCTTCAAAAATATTCAAGTACCTATTTAAAAATTCTGTGTAAAGATATTATAATCTATAAATATTCTTGATACAAAGGGCTAAGTTAGCAAATTATAGATAAATGTGCTAAAAAATAGAATTTCTAACATAAATTTATTTAAGTATGTAATTTTTTTAATTTATATGAACATACAAACCAATAACTAATTTATCAACCTAAAAAAATAAATTATCGTATTGTCGCGTGTTTTTATTAAATAATTAAAATCCCTTAGAAAAATATATTTACGGAAATATATTTAGTAAAGTCAAAACAATATTGAAAATAAGATATTTTTATCAACCAGAAATTTATTATTTCGGTGGGAAGTCTTTGGAACTCTATTTTTATTTTTAGATATTCGAGTTACTTCTGAAAACTATATTTGTCAACAGACTAGCATTTTATGGAATATTCTGAAAATTAAATAAACGTAATAAGAATCTTACATTAAAGTCTTAATAGAAACATATGCCAAGTTGGCAATTGAATGTTAGCAATATGTCTTCAATTCAGTAGTTAATGAAGTTGGCGAGACCTCTTCTGGCTTATGAGTTTAAAATCAATAAAAACCAGTCGAATTAGAACTTGTATGTAAAAACAGTTAGCAATATTTCAAGCAAAACCACTTTACGTTACACATAGAAGTATAATCTCTGATTTTTTTCATACATGTAAAGAGATCTGATATAAAAAAAAGATAGTTTCTTGTAACTTAAGTAAATTATATATTTAAATCAAAAATAAAGCTGGAACAAAATGTCACTGAAGTAAATTCTATGAAATATAAATAGAAATATCCTTTCATAGACGATTTACACACAAAAAAGAAATATAAAAATATTGACGATATAAATTCAAAACATAATTTCATAGTATTTTGTGCTAAGCAAATAAATGAAAATTAGTTAGTTATTATAAATTTGTATAATAAATGTAAAAAGATATTTTCGAATTCCAAAAATACGAAATGTGTCTATCAAAATTCGTTATATATCATGATAACGTAGGATTAAATACAAAGAAAATAAGAGATAATGCTTAAAATATGATCAGAAGTATTCTTGATATTTCACTCAAAAACTACCGAATAATTACAAACTGAAGGTGAAAATCAAAATAGAAAATAAAGAATTTTGTGGTACTAGCTGCTGGTAGATATCTATCATGAGGAGACTGAATATGTGATGTATTTCCTAAATCGTTCTTGGTTAAAATTGCAAAAAGTTTTCCTTAACACCAGTTGCAGCATATCTTCATGAATTTAAATTGCAGCGTGGATTATAATTTCTTGGATCGACAAATACTCAATTATTACAAAAGTACCTTGAATGAAATATGGCACAATTTCTTGTTAAAAGATTTGAACCCTTTCTTAAAAATAGATTAAGAATATTTTATTTAATACTTTTGCTTATAGCTAGAATTGTATAAGCTTGACTATTTTGCATATGAATGCGAGTTCATTAAAGAAATAGATTCATTAACGGTGAGTGCCAATGTTTCTTTTTCTTCAAACTCTTACCAAATAGCATTGAATAAGTCAGAATTTGGGCATTTTTTTTTATCTTTCTTTATCTTTTTTATTTGGTTTCTTAAAGACTTGGTACTACTCAGCACTTTAGATTTGCAATGCATGACTCAGAATTCTCAAGATAAAACAATGAAACTTAACTAAATTGTACATGGATGAAACAACGTATAGAAAGGGTTAGATTTTTATCATTTGCAAATCTTAATATCTTTGTTTATTTTAATATATTTAAAATTCCTGAGGGTCCAGCAAAATAATTTGATAAATTATTTAGGAAAAAACGTGACTGAATTGATGATATCAGGTCTAAAACTTTTGTGGATGACAGACTTCGTTTCAGTTTCACAATAAAACACATTAATGTATTGCTGTTTATGCTAATTATTTAAGTTATCATAAATTTCTCACCATTGATTCCTCAGCCACCAAAACTGTGAATTTAATTAGTTCTCGATTGATTTTTTTATCTATTTTTTTAACTATATTATTAAAAATATGATAGTAATATATAATACAATGATAGCTTTAAAGAGAAAGCGGGGGCCTGGTTAGGTAAGGGGTTCTTTTTCGTTATCAGCAGGTTGTGAGTTCCTTAATAGTGAATCCCGATCCAACCGAAGATCGTTGTGTTCCCTAATGGTGGCTGTGGCACGTTAAATATGCCGTGGTCGCAATGTCTTCCATGTTAAATGATACCTCTGGAGGTGGTTGACCAAGTATGGGGTTCTTCTGGTTCTAAATTACGAAGACCATCCACTTGCGAGGCAACGATGGTACACCCACTGAGTGCCCTACTATATAAGTTGCCATCATTGCTCCCCCTTATAGTGCTGAAAGGTAGAAATCCTAAACAAGGTGGGCATTAGGAATAAAAAATAATAATAACTTTAAATGTAACCTGAAAATTGTTAAAAAGAATCTAAATTATTCTTCATCTTTATTGGCCTGTAACGTCGTATACTGTATATACATATTTGCAGAGTATACTGTGTATTCGAATGTGAATTGTGTTTCATTAGAGAAATGTGTTTCATTAATGAAATGTATTTCATTAGAGAGAATGCAGTGGTCGACTTGACTATAGAATCCATCCTAATTTAGTAACAATTTAATTTATGAAGTATTTAAAAAAAAAGAAGGATACAACGGTTTTTTTTTAAAAAAATGCATGGACTTTCAAAAAATTCCTGGTAACTTTGATTGGGTACAGAATAAAATATATGATTATTATATTCTAGATTATCTCCAGCTCATTAAATTGATCAAGTATGATGTAAATAAATTAATATAAATGGATGCATTTCCATATTTTCTTACAAGTTCTTAAGCCCTAAATATTATGATATGACTTAGCACTAATGTTCCTTTTTTGAAATTCTCTCCATTGAGTTTTAGTTTTTCCAGTAGAAAATACGAAATGAAATTTTTGAATAAAGCAAGAATGGAAAAACTCGTTAATGTATTAAAAATGTAGTATTCAAAAATGGCAGAAACTCTAAGTTCAATTCAGAGTGGATCAAGCAAAGCAATCAGCATAAGTACCCATTAATTTGTTGAAAACATGTTGATGAAAGAAGCTCAACAAAAAAGGATTTAAGATGCACTTCTCTTTAAAAGCAATCTTCTTCCAAAGGGGGCGCTTTTTAATGATGCTCTTGAGAAGTGGCGACTAAAACGTGAGATTAATTTCCATGACGACGAATTTTTTTTTTTTTTATTAAAAAATGACTCTATTTAATTTAGTTTCGAAAGAATGCGAAAAATGAAGATAAAAATCCAATAATGTTTTCAAACTAAAAGGTGATTCTTTATTAACGAAGTCTATTCAAAGAAATCGATTCAAATTGCATTTGGCTAGTCTCAGCTGTAAAATATAATGAAAGTTCGAAAAAAAAATCAAGGATGAAAGTTTTGAGGAAATTAATATTCGCATGATAAATCTCTTTCACTTTGTGCATTTGCTTAAAGGGAGAATTTTCTAATATAATTTTAAATTTTCAATAATATTAGTTTAAAATATATCTGCATAAATTTTAAAAGAAGTTGAATCATAGATAAAAATTCTTTGTTTATTAACGATATAATGATAGAAAGGCATTGACATTTTCTTTGTCTCGACCATATATGGTACAAACATTGATTATTTATGTTCCATTTATGATTTTAAAATGCCATGATAAAATTGATTTCCTAACCTCTTTAACTATCTCTAACTAAAATAGCACTTATATGTCCTTCGTTAGCAAAAAATGGTCGTTGAGTGACAAATAAACCTAATCAATTAAATAGCTAACAAGTTGCATCAACAAACAGACACTATAATAAGATTAATTAAGAATTGCACATATTGGTGGAGAATTTTGTGAAAGTAAAAAAAAAAAAAAAAAAAAAAAAAAAAAAAACTAAATCATGTATGCAGAGTTATATATGTACTTTTTTTAATTAAAGCAAAGTACCTTTTGTTGTTATGTTTTATAATTGCATATTTGTTGTGGCATTTTGGTTTGCTTAGTGGCACTTTATTCACGTTTATCAAATAGATATGCAAATTAAAATTCTATGATAAAAACAGACAACAGATATCTTAACATTTTTGCTATGCATATCTTACGTGTATTTTTAATCCATTCTTAGGTTAATTGGCTAATAAACTATAAAAATTCGTACTCTAATGTATACTTTTTGATAAGAATATGCTGATGTTAAGTCGATGAAATCCGAATCAGATGTACATTCCTGGATGTATCGAAACTATAATTAATCCAAATTGAATTGTATCTTTTACCTGCAGTGAACAACTACTGGTCCCGTACTAGGATATCTCATCATATACACTTGCACTCTCCTTCTGAATTCCAGCAAAGCGCTTGGAAACGGACAGGTATGTGAAGGCCAATTCGTGTAATGGAGTTGTACAATCTCCCTTTCTTCTTCACCCTAA
>JAPDSC010157421.1:0-11080 GCA_026290005.1 Latrodectus geometricus | reverse complement strand
AATTAGATAATGAAGAATCATGTTTTAAAGGCTCCATAAGATACACGGTTTTCTGCAATAATTTTTTTCGTCACAAGTAAAATTAAAATTTCTATTTTTAATTATATTTAATTTCTGTTGATATGTTCATAATATAGTTTAAATGTTATGGATACAAAATAATTTTTGGGAATAAATAAGTATATTTTCAATATTAGTCAACTGTAACTTATTTTTGAGTTATAATTTTATTGTATATATTTTTCTTGAAAAATATAACGTACCTCAAGATATTGTGAATTGACATGCACAATTTCACAAACTGAAATAATCAATCTGATGTGGTCATTTTGAGTAATATAAATTTATCTAAAACATTTTCTGCAAATGCAGCATTTAGATACATGCTGCCTTTCTTTAAATATTAATGTATTATTACTGTATTGTTTGCTATTGAAAATTTCAATAACTATGAACTTTAAACCAAATAAATTATTTTATTGAAGTGTATTATAATTCACTTTAAATATTTTATTGATATTATAATCAATAAAATTTATCATGCTTTAGTATTGTTCTAAAAATAACAATTTTGATTATTTTTCATCTATTAACAATTCATTCTCATTATACCATACATATTTGCAGAGGACAATTGAATTTCAATTCTACTTTTAAAAAATACAATAAAATAGTAACCAATATCAATTTATCTTTTTTTTTTTCTATCTCTCACTTTTTAAAGCATTGATTAAAAGAAACTTAATGTTTTGGCATATTTGTATTAATGGAAAACTGATTATTCCTCAGGTTATTATAAAATTTATAATTATAATTGAATACTGCTTCTAAAATTGTCAAAATAGCACCATATGTATTTTCCCAATTAGTTATTTTTGTTCCTATTTGTAGGTAGTTATTGCGTGTATTTATGAATATATATTTGTATTCACATCATGTTGGGATAACTTTCTTTATCTTTCCCTCTATTTCTAATTTTTTGAGTTCAATGTACTCAGATATCCAATTACTTGTCAGTCAATCTGCTATATTAAGCTCTAAATGTTGCGATATATATATTTCTTTTTTTCAGATATTTTAATATAATATTTTTAGATTTGAGTAATTATTTTTCTGTTCTTATGAATTTAATGATTCTGGAGAAATTTTTATTTTGATTTTGCTTATAGATTGTGATAGAAACTCAAAAAGCTAAACAGACAATGGCTGACATTGAAGATCGACATGCAGATATTATGAAACTTGAAAAAAGTATTAGAGAACTTCATGATATGTTTGTAGATATGGCACTCTTAGTGGAAAGTCAAGTATGTATGTTATTTATTTACAGACATATTTGATTTCAGTAATCAACATTCATAGTAAAATGCTTTCAAATGTTATGAGTAATCTTTGGTTTTGTTGTAATGAGAATTTCACAAAATTCTCTTTTACAGCTACTATTTTAATTTCATATATTTCATTCATGACATTCAAATGTTATATGAAGTATTTATGAATTTACAGTCATAAATATATCCTGTATTTAATCCTCTAATGGAAATTAGGAATTTAAATCTGCAAGAAGTTAGTTCATTTGTCCAGAGCATTAGTGCCTGGTAGAAATAGAATTTGAAACAATTTTTGTGCCATGTTCTTTAACTGAACAAAATCGAAATTGATATAGTTGGATAAAAATGCTAAATACAGAAATTTAAAAATAGCGGACTTATCTTAATCAAAAATAAGATGTGAAAATAAAACTGCTGTAATATTTTCTTTTATAGAAAATAGTCTCAATATAAAGCAACTTATAATTAACTTTCAATTCAGTGTGTGCAACAAAATTTTTCAATTTTATCTTCTCAGGTGTGAGGGGAAATAGTTTTAAAAATTTCTCAAGGCAAAATCTTTAAGCATATATCTTTTTCCTTCAAAAAACTTTATAATATGATAGTATATTAAATAAATCATTATGATTGTGAAATATAGACTGAGGATGCTTTTTATAATTAATAACCTAATGGTATAATTTGCCCATGTCCACAATATCCAAACACAAACTTCTATGTTGATCTTAGATTAATATAAATTGTGTAGTAATATATTTATTTTCAATAAAATGATTGCTCTGATCTGAATATGATATCTGAATTGTTAAAAAAAGTTTAGACTTTGAACTTTTTTTTTTTCATAAAAGAATAATTCATGTAGAAAAAGTATACAAAATGACAAAAAATCATACCAAGCAAAGAAGTTCATGAATTCATCCTAGGGAATGAAAAATGGAATGAAAAAAATTTTAATGGTTTTTATATTTAATTATATATATGATTATATATATATATATAATTAAATTAATTATATATTGAAGTGAAAAAAAGTTTGTGGATCATTTTTGTATGTTAATGAAAAATCTTAATTTTAATAATACTTGTATTTTAATGAATTTTGTTGGCTGAAAATTGAAGCTACAAAATTATACCTGCAGTCACATGTATTGTTCAAATTTTTTTTTTAAAGTTTATTATAAATAAATTATAATAATAAATTGTAAATATATTATTTTGATGGTATCTGATGTTTTATGGCTGATTCTTTCATGAAAATTATATTTTTTTCAACAACCATTTGTAAACAAAATTAAAAATGCTTAATTTTATAATTTTCTTTTGAATTTTTTTCAATCAATAGCTTTTTTGTGAGTTTAATTTTTAACAAGTATGGTAATTGTAATATCAAGAAAAAAATTGATTCATTAATATTTTCTGCAATTGAAATCAGTAAATTAAACTTTTTTATTATTATTATTTATTTATTGTTTATTTTAAAAAATAATAATAGTGTCAATGAAATGATAGATGATTTGAAGCAGATTTCGTATATCATGCTCATAAAAACAAACAGTTTTACACAACCATTCTTTTCTTCTATTTACATTTGCTGACAAAAAAGTTTTTTCTTTAATGTAATTAATGTTTTCATTTAAAAGCTTGTGTAAAATAATCGTGATATTGATCAAGACTTCTAAATGTTTTACTAATAACCATCTCTTCTGTTATTGGATTTTTGATATTTTATATGTATATTTTACATGTTAGTTATGGTATTAAGTTACACATGAGTATTGGGGCTGTAGCAGTTTGTTAACTTATTATATTCGGTTAACTCTGAGTTTCTTATTTTCAAACTGCAGTCAAATGAGAAAGTCAGCATTTGATTTAATATTTTCCTTCCAACATTACACCAGTGAAAAGACAATGGACCTTATGAAGGTTTATTCTATATAGTCTCTTTAAACAAGGGGGTAGCTATAAATGAGGCTTCTGTGATCATAAGCCTTAAATGTAATTCATAATAATTGCATTATCATCTTTTCAAATAAAGTTTGAAATTAAGAATATTTGATTTTAGCATTCATGTATTTATGTATTTCTATTTATTGTACACTAAATAATTTTATCTTTATTCATAATGTGACATAAGTTTTCTCTTATTTGTCATTGATGTGATACAATCATTAATTGTCAAATAGTTTTTGATGATAATCTTTTCAGTTTTATATAAATTTGCTTTTAACTCTTTGAGATCCATATCTATTGCAGCATCTGAATTTGATAAAATGTTTGTGTGGACATATTTAAAAAATTTTGAATTTGGTTATGTTTTTAATCTGAATGATTTCTTCAATTTAATTCTGCTATATCCCTTTCATTAATTTTATAAAAATTCTCTTTTCTTGATTTACATAAAATAGCTCTTGTTTTTCTACTTAACAATCTAAAATAAGACTTTTTTTTTTTTGCATTGAAAAGCATAAAAATATTCATGCTCTATTATTATTATTATTCTTTATTTATGCATAATAGTTCAGCAAGAATTTCAGTGATTTTTTTTTATATATATTATCGAAATTTATAAATTTTAAATCCTTGTTATTTGATTTTTTCCCTTTAATAAAATTTACAGATAAAATTAAAAAGCAAATGTTTGTACTTTAGTATAATAAAACTTGTATATGTAAATGTTAAAAAAAATGTGTTAAATTCTTCTGTAACAGGCTGACATGTTAAAGAAGCATTTAGTGGAGTTTTTATCAAAATGAATAATATGTATTAGTTAAAAGTATTCATATTTTTTAAATATCAGTTTATTAAGTGTGTACTTTTTATGTCTTGTTTGTATTCGTAACATTAATAAGTTGGTTATTCAAAACTTCTTTATTTTATAGGGTGAACTGATTGATCGCATTGAGTATAATGTTCAAAATGCTGCAGATTATGTTGATAATGCTAGAAGTACTATTAATCAGGCTGTTAGGTATCAAAGTAGAGCACGTAAAGTAAGTATATATTTAATTTCATTTGTAAATCATTTGCTAATACAAAACTTACGGTAAGTGATTACATGCCTTCCTTGTATTATTTCATTAAAATATAAAAGAATTTGAATATAAAAAAAAATAAATTTATTGTGTTGAAGTTTCTTACATTTTAAAAAACATAGAATAAAGTATGTAAATTATAACTAACAAAATTGAATTACATTATTTTTATAGTAAAACTTAGTTATTTTACATTTAACTATGCATTGTAATGAATTTTTAATTACTTTTTTTTCACATTTTATATTTTAATATGAATTATTGAACTTATTTTATTTACGTTTCTTATGTATACCTTGAATAAAGTAATTAAATATTTAAGGTATATTTATAAATATTAGCTTAAGAATATTATTTCCTATATTCAATATATATATACTATAAATATAAAGAGAGAGAATTTTAATTAATCGCATTCACATAACTATTGTTTTAAAAGAAGTTGAAAAAATTTATTTAATGTTATATAACATGATGTAGATGTAGGTTTTTAATATAAAATTTTAAAATATTAATTAATCATTCATTTTTAAATATTTTACTTTGTCCTTTTTAAAAATAAATGTTGGTGAATGATATGAAATTTGACATGCTCAAAATTTCATGTTAATTCCAGTCAGTCTGAATTTTAATGTGTTGATGCATCATATTGGACTTTTTGTAATTGTATGCAAACAGAAAAAATTGTATTCTATTTCTAAAAATGATTAACTAACATGATTAAAAAACGAGGAAAATAAAATGTATAAATTCTTCAAAGCACGACCGTTTTCCATTTTGCCACTGCAAAATTTTCGAATTTTAATTTTTTTAAGTATTATAATCACAAACAAATATAACCCATGCATTAAATTATTTTAGATATTTTGTTTAATCTCTTCTATTCTTCACTGTTGATAACTTTTATTTAACGTTTGTAAAATAGTCCTTACTTCAATGATCCAAAAGCCTTTTAATTGACTTCTACTCAGGACCTGTATTCAACAGTTAATGGGTTCGATTATCACATTAAATTGTGGAATGACCTCTGTACCTGTTGTTGCTGTGGCTTATCCTTCATGACAGTCTGGCAAAATCAGACAAGATCTATCAGACTGCCAATGCTGAGGGAATCAAGTACAAAAAAGAGGGATGAATATATATCCTCTCTGAAAAGTCCCAAAGAGTGTATGATGTGCTCAGCAGAAGCTTACTGAGCTTTGCTGATGCTGACAGCTTTTGCTGACATTTTGATAAAGAAATCAACATCAATCCTTCTGATAGACTATTATATAATTATGTCTTCATTAATTTTAAATTTTGCTTAATCCCTTAAAAAATAAAATAATGGGTTCATAATTGATGGCTGAATTACTTACAAATATCAATATATTTTTATCGTAAAAAATAATTGAAAGTACCCATACTACAGGTAGTATTTTACTATAATTATTTTCAGTTAAAAGAAAAAAATGTTAATTTTTTAGTTTTACTTCAAAGTTTTTGTTAAATCTTATTCAGATAGTTAATTTATCGTGTATCTTAGAATAGCATTATTGAATAGCTTAAATATTTAAATATATATGTGATAAACATAGGCAGCACACTGGAGTACAACACACTTTAAAATTTTAAAATAAAGAAGTGATTAAAAAAATGATTTCTAAGGGCAGATGAAACAATGATTGATTTTGACTTCTCAGTCATAATAGCTATTCTTGGCCTATTTCACATTATTTGACCAGTTTAGAAATGCCCATTTATCTAAGGATTAGTGTGGGCATGTTTGCGCTACTATGTATATATCTAACAATTGCATCAAAAGGAGAAGTCTTTTTCATTACTAAAAATGACATTACTGTGTGCAATGTCAACAGTGTAAAGAATGATGTAAACTGGCTTCTGGTCCATATTGACTGAGAACAAATTTTTTTCCCATTGCAAAGAAATATTGCTACTGAATATAATTTTACTGCAACTATCCATTCATGTTAGACAATTGGAGATTTTTTCTAATATAGTTGAAAATGTTAATATGCCTTTGGACTGTGGAGGAAATCCACAAAGATAAGACAATTGATAATGAATTTAGTATTGTACCATCTTGAAATTAATATAATTTTGCCTGTAATTCAAGCAAAAGATCCTGCATATGTTTTTCAAAATGTAACTGGGACCTTATCAACTCAAACTTTTGGTTTTCCCTCTCAGTTTGAAGACAGTTCAGATATTTAAATCTCTTGAAATCTGCGATTCTCAAAGCTCAGAGAATTTTTTGGTAATTTATACTGAAAATTTATCATTTGATTGCATCTGTGTTAAATTTAATAAGCAGTATCCAAAAGAAGTATCTAAAAACCACAAATCTTTAAAAATTGTCTGTGAAATTCAGTTTTTATGCTAATCAAGAAATTGCTTTGTGAAGATACAACAAAGAAATAAGTTCTAATATTAGAGACATTTTTTTATATCAATGAATTTGCGATATATATACTGCTGTAGGCAATCTTTATTTTAAGTTTAGTTAAAAAAAGTTTTTTTCTTTTTAATAATTAAAGAGAAATTCTATTTTTATGTACGCAAAAATCATCATATTTTTAATTTATGCAAATTGCAAATCTATCAACAATATTCAAAATAAATAAAAATGCTATTTTTCTATAATGGTAAATAAAACTTCAGAAGTTTCCAATCATGAGCAAGTGGCTGTAGTTTTCCATTACATGGATAACAATTTGGAAATCTAAGAATTTCTTGCTGGATTTTACATGGCTAAAAACTGAGGGAGAATTTAGATATAATTTGCTGAAAGAAGTAATTTCTTCATCTGGACTTAATCTTTTAGATTTACAAGCCCTTTTAAGTATGATGGTACAACCAATATGAGATGACCATATAGTGGTGTGGATGTACAAATCCTATACAATAATCCAATGTCAATTTATGTTCATTGTTATGCACAAATCTTAAATTTGTGTTTATTTAGTATATATTTGTCCATTCCTTCAGTAAGAAATGTATTAAAAGGTATTAGTTAAAGGCACATACTCAGCAATCTTTCATAGAAGTATCATCAAAAAGACATGCTATTTTTGAAAAATTACAGCTGTCCAGATATATGTTTTATGGAGCTCATCATCTTTAAAATCACTCAGTAATGAAAAATTTTAAAGTTGATAATTTTATACTAAAGTTGATGGTTATACTAGGTATATTTGCAATGTAAAAGACATAAAGGCACTGTTTAATCATTTTAAAACTGGTTTTAACACTTGAAGAAACATGTGAAAGTGATGGGAAAGCCAAAGCCTTTTTAATATGTATGGCTTCTTTCAAATTTTTATTTACTATTCTGTTTTATGCAAAATTTTTGAAAAATGCAAAAGTCTTTTGGAACAACTTCACGTATGATCTGAGTTTAGATTAAACAAAAATGCTTTAAAGCTGCTATCAAAACATTATTTTTTTCCGCAGTGACTTGATTTCATAAAGTGTGAAGTTATGTAATCAGATTTTGTGAAAAAAAATTTACTCTGAACCAAAAATGAAATGAGGAAACAAAATACAAATTTGCTTAGGTGGTGGGGAGAGAAAAAAAAAGCACATATTAATGTTAAATCATATTACAGAATTACAATTGTTAATGAAATTACTAAACAAAAATATAGGTTCAATATCTTACAAAATTCAAACAAGATTTAAAAACAATGGCATATCTGTTATCTCCCCATTAATTCTATATCATCTGCATCAGCAAATGTTTATATACTAAGAAGAGCAGAATGTTTCAACTGTATGTAATTTCCATAACTTGCAGAAAGAAGATCTGCAGTGAGAGCTATAGTTGTTTTTTTCAAAGATAAAATCTTCAAACATAGCAAATTGTGATTTTTAAAAACAGTTCGAAATTTTTTAAGGAGATACATCTACAAAATACATTTCCTCCTATAAAATTGTTTAATTTTTTTGACTATACCATGACTTCAGCCAGTCGGGAATATCCTTTTCATTTGTCAGAAGGTTGAAAACTTATCTTCAAAGTGCAATGGGAAAAGAAAGACTTGTTATTTTAGCTATTGAAAGAAACATACCTTTTGGATATAATGATAGTGTAACAAACTTTTTGTTCATTTACCAACCTAGCTACAGACACATGACACTCCAGTAGAAAATATATATACGTATTTTTTCAATACAACAAAAAAGTATTTGTTTCTGTGATATAAAGCTATGAGGAAATTTGCACAAGAGCCACGAAATTGCAATTCTATCTCCTGACTTGACCTACATCAGTAATTGTAGTTTGGTAATTTTTTGTTTTAAAAATCATAAAGTTAATTAAATTGTGTTATCTATTATTTTCATCTTTGAACATACATAGTTGCATTTGTAAACATTGAATTTATACTTCATTGTGGTCAATTTCTGACTACAAAACTCGTAAGCCAAGATGGTAGCCGAATGGTTGACCTCTTGACTTCGGTTCAACAATTCATAGATTCAAATACCATCTTGGGCTTAAATGTTTGTAGTGATTCGAAATCTACTTTAAGCTGTAGGTCCTGGTTTAATTAGCCCTTGTGTGCATAAAAAGAAATGACTGTTAAACGACGAACAAACCCAAACCAAAACACACACCCTCAAATAGAATCACTGAAAATGAATATATATATATGAATTGTTAATATTCAGTAGAATTATTAATAGTATTTTATGTAACTAGTATGCATGTAAAAGTTACATAAATTTTCTTTCTAAATGTTCTAAAATTTTTGGATACTAAATTATAGGTAAATTTGATGATTTATAAAAATTTTTCTCAAATATATTTAATGATGGCTTTCAGCTTATAGTAGTAATGAATAAATTGAACTTTTTAATGTATTCGTGACAGTGAGCTTTCAGAATGTTGTAATGAGAACTATTAAATCCATGTGAATTTTTTTATAGAAGTGTCAAATATGGAGGCTCTGAGGGGTGTTTTTTTTTTTTTTTTTTTTTTTTTTTTTTTTTAAATAATTTACTGTTTTTAAAAGGAAGTGAAATCCAAAAATTACTATGAAGTAAATGTTTTGCGTAATTCTGTTATTAAATACTTCTGTTTTTGAAATATTATTAAAGTTGCTGCTGAAAATTCTATTAATTGATTATATTTTGTGAATGAAATATTTTATTTTCTTACATTTTTTATTATATACTTCTATTTTGCTCGTTAAAAAATATATCTAAACTATTTATCATGCTTATTTAATTTCTGTGCAATAATAACATTATCAGGCTTTTGTCAAATATTTTTTTCTTATGCTTCTTTGCTTTTTTATTAGTTTTGCATGTTGAAATATTTATTAGCATTGTACTTTGCATTTTATTTTAGAAGTGCTTATTTGCAATTACTCTACCTATTAATAAGATTTAATATGCAAAAACATTAAATAAAATATCATAAAATGTTTTGCTAATGAACATTCACATTTTTGTGTGACAAAATGTTATATGTTGGTTAGCAATTAAAAACTGATATATTGTTTAATAACTTAGATACAATTTCACAAAAATTTGTAAATTTAAAGTTTTATAAAGCCCTTAAATAGTCTTTAGAAATGATTGGTAAAAATTTTGTCATTATGAATATAAATACAGAAGTTATTATTATTTTTTACATTATGTATAAATTAATTATGTGCTACGCAATTATTTTTGTTTTCATAAAGGTTTTATACATCGAACTTGAATTATTTTCTTTTCAATGCAGTTGTAATTTTACATATTCATAATTTAATGATTCAACAAAATATGTTGTAAACATAGCACTTAAAAAAAAGCATGTTTTTTCCTTTCAAATAACATTGTATTGTATTAATACAGTACTTGTAAATAATATTTCAATTGTAATTACATTATATGCAGATAATGTTTTATTCATGATATTAACTCCAATTATAGTTTTTCATATAGACTGTATGTAATAAATGTTAACTATAGTATTCATTTTTAAATAACATAATTAACATTTATTATTTTGGAGTAACTGTGTTTAAATATAGTAAGATTTAGGTATGTGAATTTTATTTCTGCATATAAATAAAGATTTCAGAAATATATATCTCATTTGTCTGTCTAGTACTCGAAAATTTCTTATTTTTGGGTGTATTGTATCTGTAAATAAGCACTCCTTTTACTATTTTATTCTTTAATTTTTGTAGACTTAGTTTTACTTTTTTTGTTCTTTTAGAAACGCATCATTTTGATTATAATCGCTATCATTGTGATTGTAATATTGGGTCTTATCATAGGATTTTCAGTTTGAAGTTTATCTCCAAATGATTAATTATTCACAATAACTGATGAAGCTAATCACCCTTGGACTTATTTACCTATTCTTTCTTGTATGCAACTCATGCATGTACTTAAGGTGCTTTTTGTTTTGAGGAGTATTTTTATAACTTGTATTTATAAATTATTTTTAGTCATTTATAAATTATTTCACACCACTAAAGTTTTAATTACAGAGATTAAAAATTAAAGTATGTGTGTAAGGTTTTAGCATTAGAATACAATAAATAAAATGTTAAAAGAAAATTTTTAATTATTTATTCTTTTCTAATGACTTAAAATATTTTTATATAAGCTACCTATATAAATATTTCTTGTGTTTTAATTTTTTTCCTATAAATTTGATATTTGGGGAATTTCTTATTCACAGTAATTTATTTTGTAAGAGGAAAGCTTTTATATTTT
>JAPDSC010157419.1:0-10706 GCA_026290005.1 Latrodectus geometricus | reverse complement strand
GATGAGTAGAAATATTGCTGAAATTATTTAATTAAAACAACATAATCCTTACTAATTGCAAAACATACCATGCAAAGACTTTTTGGTAAAAACAGAGTTTCTGATGACATTTCTTGAAAATTTCAGTTGATAATAAAGTGAAATTCCCATAAATTATATAACCTAACCGTAATTGATAAATCCAAATCAAAGTTTGATAGAAAATTATTACACCAATTTATTTAGAATAATTCATTAAAGGAAAGAAAGAATGAGTGATTTTGGAGTTTTGTTGAATCCTAATAATTCACATGGAAATGTAATATGCTCTGCAATGTGATTCATAACTTCAAACTGTATAAAACAAATATTATGATTAAGATCTTATGAATGGAAAATAGCTTGGTTGGTTGATATAATACTGACTGACCTAGTAGGACATATGAAATGAAAATGATGTCAATTGCAACAGAAAATTGGTATTTACTCGTTTTATTGAAGATTTGGTTACCAAATGAAAAAACGCAGCGTGAATATGAAAAAAACAAACAAACAAGGTGTTTCCTTAAAAGAAAATCCTTTTAGTTGAAGTAATGTTTTTCCGCGGCAGCCATAAATGTTGTACTCTTTTGAGGCATCAAGTCAATAATGCTATTAATCAAGGACTGGGCTATTTTCTCCTTCTTTTCTTGAAGAGTCATTTCCAATTCTTGGGCAGTTTGTGGGGTAGTAAGTGTCAACTAACTCTCTGCTTAGAATATAACAAACATGCTCGATTAAGTTTATATCTGGAAAACATGCTGTCCCTTCCATTCATATAACTCTTTTTTCTAAAAGTAAATCCTTCTCCAAGATAGCACGATGTGGTCTGTAATTGTCATCAATTAACAAGGCGTCATTTCTATTTTCAAGGTATAGTGGTCTACCATATATAATTGAATATTTAATCCCTATATTGGCATACAATAAGATCTCCATTTCGAATTATATGGAGAAAGGTGCGACTGACAGTAGTGATGCCAGCATAGATTAACTCTCCACACTACCACACCTGGTACTTCCTTCAGAAGCGTAAGATTTTTTGTAGTATGAATTTCCCCAAAGTTGAAAATATGCCTGTTTTTAGGTTAAATAGAAAAACGAGACTCATCAGTAAAAAGAATATAATCATCTTCATTACTTCTAATGTTCACATGCTCTGTGGCCCAATATTTTGTGGAGAGGACTAGTCCAGGCTCTTCGCGCAACACACATTATTGGTCATCTAACAAACAGCCGTAGTGTGTTAAAGTGGGTTTGGACAGTATGTGTTGAAACGTTAGCTTATTTAGTCTAGTCTGTTTTCGAAGAGGAGTGTCCTTCATATTTTATACCTCCAAGCCGTTAGCGTTAAATAGAGGAATTATTTAAATGTTTCTCAAGTCAATGACCTTGCTCTGATCTTCGGGGATATTTTTCATTTAGTAAAACATGGTTCCAAATCGTGAAAGTCACGCATTGTGATTGTATTATTGTCTTCTGCTTCTTCAGATTGTCTTTGTTTCGTCAATAACTGGCCAAATAATCTCCTAGCTTCTGGATTTTTAAAACAATTTGGTTGAGTCATCATACTCTTCAAAACAATGTGTTTACTGAATACCGATCATTTTTTTCCGCTTTGTTTTACCTTAATTTCAAACCCAAATGTCATTCGAATCCAATAAAGAATCCTTTTCGAAGTCATACTATTAATCTGCATACTGCAAATTCCCTTATTCTCTTCTTTCCTATCATGCAAATAAATTTGTATTCTGTTATTGCTTTGAGCTGTGTCAATAAAGCCATCTTGTATTTGAATTTCAATATTAATTTATTTAATAATATTTAAATATGATTCCTAATATAATATAGCTAATTTTGCCTTTATATTGCTTTAGATTGAGTGTGAATAAGTCAAAGATGATCAAGTTAATTATATTTTCCTACATTAAAGTTAAGAATTTAAGAGCAACTTCTGAAAATCAATGGTTAAATGTAACACAATGTTAAAGAAAGTCTTTAAATTTTCACAGCTTTAACTTTATATTTCAGAAATAAAAAATTAAAAAAAATAAATAAATAAAAAAACAGAAATGAAAAGAATTACAAATAAATAACCAAAAAGGTGCATATCATTTTGATTTAAAATAAACTTTTCGTGTGTAAAACATTAAACATTTGAAATAAATATGGTAAAAACCACTTAACAGATATACCCAAATTCCCGAGGGAATAACTATAAAAATATTTAGTTGTATAAAATTTAGGAAATTCTGAAAGTTTCAAACAACATTTTTAAAGTGGAAAAAATATCAAGATTTCCATAAATATATTTGCCTGAAATTACTTTGCTTTTTTGGATTATTATATGTTTCCATGTAAAGTAGAGATGCATGTAGTTAATATAAAATTCCATAAGTTTAATTTGGAAAAAAGTAACTTTTCCTTCATGCTTCGGAATCTTGAAATTGCTGAATCATATTTTGAACCCAAAAATTAGCTATCTGAAGCACTTGTAAATGTCCAAAAATATGTAAATTTGTTAAACTGAAGAGATGGTGCTTAAAAGCTTAGCAATTTAAGTAGAGTTTGAAAGAAAATTTAACTATATATATTTTATTTTTTAAAATAAACCTAACTCGGATTAAAATGTTTTGTCTTTTAATAAATTTTAAATATATCAATTTTTTAGGGTTTTAAATATATATGTATATATATAATAAAAAAGAGAGAGGAAATTAAATAAAAGTAAGAATAAGAATAAATTAACATGGAAGCAAGAGCTAAAAATTTTAAGACAAGAAAAAAAAAATAGTCATTACAGGAAGTTCAAGAAAGTTCTGTTGGTTCAAGTGTAATTTTTTTACCTCACAACGATTCTGAGGTATGGAGAAATAAGATGATGATATGCATTTATAACACTCAAATTTAGCATATATTACGTGGAAGGATACCGCTTTAATATTATTACCATTTTAATAATTTTTCTTTCAATTATGACCTATTAATCTTAAGGTTCCCACAGTATATTTTCTGAGTTTTGAGAAAACTTTTTTCTGATTTTTGAGAAAGTTTTTGAATAATAAACCAGGATTTGCCTTGTAATTTTGTCATCAAATAAAAATTGAGAACATTCATTAGTTTGTTAGAAATGTATTTTCAGGGACTCTGGAAAAAAGACCTACGAATTATATGACTCACGTCTTAGCTTTTTGTCTTAGTAGTCGTGTCTTATATTCGTTTCAAAGTATTGTAACGAGTCAAGTCAGAGATCAGATTAGCGCATGCGCGCCAACAATTGACACTCTCCTCTTCCCCTCCCGATTATGTTTCTGTTTTTTTTTTTTTTTTTTTTTTAAAGGGTAGTTTTCAGAGAGACAGCACACTGGAGGTGTGTTTGTGGTGATGTCCGCCGATTATAAAATTATGTTTGTTTTGAAAATTATATTAAGGTTATGTATATATTAATATTTGTTCTCATTAATAAATTGAATTAATTTAAATTAAAATTATCATAATTTGCCTTGCCGCTATACTACGCTACAGTATCCTTTATTTTTCCCGTTCTTGTGATGATTCATTGAATTCTGTTTGGATTCTTTCAAATGAATTAAACTTCACTTGTATGACAGGGATCAACACTTCACGATCATACATAAAATAATATTAATAAAATTATTATAAATTTAATGTAGGGTAATCTATGAGATTCCCCATTTGGTTTCAGCTGATATTTTCAAACTATTAAAATACATGGGGTTATAGTTGGGCACCCCAGCCTCTCGGGGTTTTATAAATTCTTTGGCATAATCTTCCAGGTTCAAGGTTAAGCAGGAAACCAACTTCCTCATCTCGTAAAAATTACTTGATTTGAAAGCTATACTATATTACTCAGGACTGAGTCGCAGTATCTGTTGAAAAAAAATTAAACCCGAATGCAATTAAACTAAAAGTGTACAAAACATTTATTAGAACCGTGGTGACATATGGTTTCGAGACTGGGACTGTAAAACAGGATGACATACTAATTTTAAATGGAAAATACTGAAGAAAATTTTTAGTCCATTACAGTACAATAATAATTGTTGAGAATTGGAACTAATGATGAATTTGAAACTGTCATTCGTAAAAATATTGTAAGATTCATCAAAGCATAGAGAATGACTTTGGAACATTGAGAGACTCCGTTATAACTAAGTGAAAGATTTTCTATGAAAGATGGCTTAATTGATCTTGAAAATGTTGAGGCTTCAACAGGAAAATTACAATTTGGGGCAGAGTTATTTAGAGGGATATTAAGAGAAACACTAATGATCATCTTGGGCTAATTGCCAATAAAAAAGAATCTTATCAAAATAGATTTCTTCTCTACTTCTTCTATAACAATATTCATATTCTTTATGAAGTTTAATTTATTTTCCAGCATAACATCTAGATATGTAGTGCAATTTTTTTTAGTAGCATTGTTTATTTTTAATTTATAGTGTCTATTCACGTTTGAAAGAAGGAACCGATAAAATTTTACTTTTTATAATCCTATTGTTCTCTTTATATCAGGTCTTCTGGACTTCAAGTGCATTATCCTTTTCACATTTCTTTGGTTCTTCATATTTCCCAAAAAATTTCCATCCAAATAACAACATCGTCAGTTAGCATACAAATGTTATTAATTTTGTGTTTTTCTAGGTTTAAGTCTTTAATATAGATAGTAAAGTGAATATAGATTCTAATTGACCCTTGAGGGAGATCTAATTTATAATTTGATTCACGCTCGTACAATTTAGTTTTCATCCATATATGGGATAAATACTTTTTACATTAGTTATACATTTTCCACTAATTCCATAAACTTTAAGTTAATTTAGAATTATCTTTCTCCATATTCTATTAATTATTCCTTTGAGACCAACAAAGACAGGAAAAGAATTTCTCCCCGAATTGATACTGGTTTTAATGTTATGAAAGAAAATCAAAATTGAATTATCAGATAACATGTCTTTTCAAAAACACGTTTGTTGGGTTAAAATATCATGGACTCTACATATAACTTTAGTTTGGCAGCTATTATTCTGCCAATCCTCTTGATTCTAAAAAAAATTAGTGAGAGTTATTAGTATGATTCTGTGTCTTCAGTTGGTCTCCAAGGCTTTAAAATTGCAATGATCTTCGCTTTCCTCCACTTATTGGAACATTGAGTTTTATATTACAGGACATTTTGTAAATGCCCCAAATGTGTCCAGAATTCTGGAAATATATTATTTAATTATGGTTGCTTACCTTTTAAATAGATCATTAAATACATTCAAGGATGTATTCTTTGTAAAAACAATTTTTACGTTCCCTATCATTGTTTCAGTACTTTTTTTCCAGTTTTCAGCATCTTTTTCTTGCCTCTTTTGTTCATTAATTAAGACCGTTCAAAAAAGGTTATATATAATAGCACTCTGTCTTGAAAGTCATCTTTGTTTTATTTTTTGATGATTTGATTAGTTTATCTTATTAATTTGTTATTCTACATTTTCATTATTTTGTAAGCAACATGTTCATAATTTTTTTAATCTGATTCATTAATAAACTTACTTAAGGATTGCTACTTACTTTTTAAAATGTTTTTATGTCCCTTAAAAAAAAGTAAAAAATATTATATGCAACATTATAATACATAAGAGGTCAAAATTGTCAGGGGATATTTCAAAAATAATTGGGATAGAACTCGGTATTACACAACATGCAGGAAATAATATAAAAATACAAAACATAGAATCTTTCTGTATTATCCAAAAAAAAATTAAAACTGCATGATTTACTAACCAATGACAAATATAAGCTGCTTGTATGTAAGATATCTGGTATTTAATATTTTATAAGTTACGAATTAACACTTGTGGAATCAATGGCGCAGCTTGTCCTTTTTGGACCTTGCGCCACAAAACCCAACCAACCAACCAACCATCTGTGGAATCAAATACTAACAGCAATTGCTAATACAGATTAATATTTAATTTTTTAGAAAATGGACAAGCAATGAAAAAGTAACTTGCTAGTTTTTAAGCAAAATTAGATATAATTTTTTTTTTCTTTTTTTTTTTCAAAAGTATCCTAGAAGAAGGTTTTATTATCTAGGATTAAAAAGATAATTCGTAAAGAGATCTTAATCAATAAGTACACATTATTTATTTCCGATTTTAAGTTCCAAACTTACACAGAGTAAATAAAAATAGAGTTATTTTTATCTCCAATAACAATTAACAGAAGTAACTGTTTTTATTTTCATGCTTAGCTTAATTTTTCTACATTTGGTCATTGTGATATATTCCTACAAATTTCAAATAATTACGCTATATCATTTGGCTAACTTACAATTAATGCATAAGAAACTTTTTTTTTTACTTACAGCTTTAATTCTTGATTACCAGATATTCAGTAATTTATGATAAATACAAAATAGTTTAAATGATTGTGATAATTTTAAACCAGTGTTTTCAAGTTGCTTAATTACTTTTAGTTGATTATAAATTCTAATTTTTTAACAAGGATTTAATAATATTGTATTCGTTATATTTGGTATTTCAAACTCAATACATGATTATAAAAAATTCGTAATTACTAGCAGCCCACTTTTGAAGATAAGGAATTTCCATATTAAAATTATAAACCAATTAAAATTAATTAAAAATTTTAAGAGAAAATATTTCATTAAATTAAGAAGAAAATAATAATTTAATAAATTCTTTAAAATAATATTGAATGAGAAGGATATAACTGACGAGTTAAAATAATAAATATATTATTCTTGATGATTTAAGAACAAACATTTTTTTAATGGTTTGACATTTCCAAATAAGGTATTTTAAAATATTCTGCTTAGATCATTTTATCGACCCAAAATATAATATTTGTAGTTTTTATTACTTTAAAAACACAATGTAAGAATTTAAATTATTTAATGTCATTTTTAAAGATAAAATTTGTGGTTATTCTATGGATTATATTAAAAGTACTTCCTGATTCGAAGCATCAAACTCTTTTTTATCATTGCTTATAATAATTATTAAATGAGTACATACATGAAGAGGGTTAAAAAAAAGTAAGAAAAATTCAACTTATTCTTAAGAATTTTATAAAGGAATTCATTTAGTTTATGGAGTTTTGTAATTAATTAGAACTAAATTGAGTTTTTGAAAATTATGTCAAATAATATCAGAGTTTTTGAAAACAAAATTAATTACAATTTAGTAAAAGATCAGAATTATTAAAAATCTTGTTCCCAATACATAGAAGCCAGATACTTATGTAACCTATATCAAATGATTCAAATTCTCAAACATTTTTATGTTCTTTGTTTGGGTCAGCAAAAACAATTCAATTCTCACAACGAATTCCACCAGTAGAGTGATTTTAACTATTTTTCCAAGCTATGTTTATAGTTATCCAATTTACTGCACAAAGACTTCGTCGCCTCATAAAACTCTCTCTAATCTTTTGTGCTTTGTCCTTTGAAAATTACTCTTGACGCAGCACAATTTGTCTTCATGGCAACCTTGGTTAGAAAAGATTTCACCAACGTCTAGAGTTGGATTTATTTGTTGAAACAGGATTTGAAAAAAAGAACACATTTGAACACATGTAATCATCAAAATTAAGATTGACCACATTCTCAATTGATATTTCAAACTACATAAATTTCTAAGCAAAATAAAAAAAAAAAAAAAAAAGATGAAAATAAATAATTTTTTTTTTTTTTTTTTTATTTTTTTTTTTTTTTTAAGTTATGCATTTTCATATTCTTATTTCGAAAGAAATTACAGACTATTTTACTATTTACTTTATAAAAGTCCTGTATTCAAATTGTAAACACAGATATATGAACAAACTTTAAAATATAATCAGTTTATGTATTTTAATTTATTTTATTTACATGGAATCTATGTGGAAAGGTATATTTTCAGTTAAAAAAATAAGTGGTATTATATTGTTTTAAAATAGGCAAAATGCATTAATATCATAATAATATTATTTTTTATAAAAAATAAGCAAATATAATCTTATATATAAATTAGGAAACAATATTAAATATCTAATTCAAAATTTGTTTAAATTGTAGTTTTAAATATTTTTCTAAACAATTATTAAGCATTTTATTTTAAATTGAAATATTATCATTATTCCATGAAAATTTGTGTGTTTTATATCCTATGATATAAATAATAAGTTTTTTGAAAAGAAATGTGCTTAATAAAGTATATGAAATCATGCCTCTCATATTCAGCCATTTAATTAATATAGAAAATTTATTAAGAAGGATTTTTACATGTATTATTTTTGAAAACAATAAAAAATTTTAACAAATTTGTATTGCTTCGGAAATATTCAGAAAAAATTACAATATTTAAAATGATAATCGGAATTAGGATTTATATTATTTTCTTCAATTCAGGTCAACTATTTACTATCAAAACTGAAAACGATTTGACAATATAAGTTTGTAAAAAACAATGTTTAGTTTTTAAAAGTTTTATAGCATCTTAATATTCTTTTAATATTAAAGTTCTTTATATCAGTAAAATTCCAGATTTATCGAAACTTAAGTGATTATATTTAATTTGGTAAATGACACGATTCACCATGTCTCCAATTCTAAACACATTTTGATTGTAAATGACACAAATTAGAGTTTCTTTGCTCTATTTGATTTCATAATCAATACATAGAATGTTAAACTCATTTAAAAAAATAAAACTAATTCGTTTTTATCACTAACAATACTTTTAAGAATTGCTGGAAATAATTTTCAAAATGTCTTATAATTGTTCAGTAGACTTATTCTTTAGTATGAGATCAAAAATTAGATTTCTAAAACTGAAGATTTTACACAAATAAGTAAGGTGTGGTATTGATAGATAAAAATCTGAAATTATTAAATATTTATAAAGGTACATACACAAACATTTTTGAAATTTTCAGAAGATTCAAATACGATTCGATTTTTTATGTTTTTCAATATATTATCTGCCAAATAGAAAACAAAGGAATTTTTTGTTAAATTTAAATCAATTTTACTGCAAAATGTCACATTTCGTATTATTTTTACCATTATAATTTACATATATGTTTTATCTTTGTATTTAATTGCATAACGGATAGTTACTTTGGGGGAAAATACCTAAATATATGTTGTGCATACATTTTTATGAATGAAAAATACCATGCAAAATAATTTTACAAATATTAAAGAATTTCGTCTTTTCCTGAAAAATGGACTTGATTTTATTAAGTTGTATCTAATTGAATATATTTCGAAAAGACGGCATATATAATTGATTTCGTTTGTAATTGTAATATTTTCTGCATACGTTATTTAAATCATTATCGTTCACATATCTCATTTCTTGAAGTGAAGTAATTCCATTGAGATGAAGTGCTTACCAAGCGTTCTGTCAAGAATATAAAAGAATCTCAATTAAAATAGCAATAAATTAACATCACATTTTTATTACTAATTCAATGGAAGAGTGTGTTTCATAGACTAAACAATGATGCATTTAAATTTATTGTAACATATAACTCTAATTTAAATATTTTGGGAAATTATCATTAGGGTATGCTTTACACTAACTTTATTTATGCATATGAGTTTGAGTAACTTATAAGTTAATTAATACAAATATTTATTTATCATTTAATGAAAATAAATGCAAATTGCAAGTAAATATTATAGTAATGCATTATTGAAATGCTATTTATTGTACTATGTTCAGATATAATACTTTGGTTTTATGCAAAGACAAAAAATACGTCCATAAAATATTTCCTAATATAATCAATTATCTGATCATTTCAATAATTTGAAATTACCATTTATAAATAGTTAAACATCTTTAAAATAAAATTATTACGTATTTTTAACTATGTGATCTCAGATATATATTTAAAAAATATGAATTCTTGTCATTTTGATTTTTTTTCCAATAAATAGATAGCATAAATATTTATGAAACATTCTTGTGAATATTTATAGTGTAACATCAGAATAAGAATAATTTCTATTTATACCGTAATTCAAAAGTAACATAATATAATAATATTAGATTTTTTAAATACTATGTTAAAATTGGTAATTATTCTATATTGTGTTTCTAATTTTTGTGTCAATTTTCAGTAAAAACATCAATTTACTCACTTACATTTTAATAAATTTATAAAATATGTTACAAATTTAATGAATATTTTGTGAAATATTTTACTCATGGAATATTGTTTTAGTAATACATTATATGTACATATCACATAAAATTACGAACAAGCATTGTAGAATATGGTACGATTTAAAAAAAAAATCTACATTTACTATCCCACGAAATTTCTATTAGATAACAATTCATGCTGTCCATTAATTTGATAAATGCTTGAACATTATAACTGCATTTCTGTCTTGCATCTAGGCAACGTTAGTATGATCAGTAATTTAGAATACTTCAGACGCTATTTAGTGTATAGATAAAAATAAAATAATTTATGAATGTAACCAATTATAAAATAGAAAATCCTTATTAGTCAAAAATAAATTATATTTTTTTAAATAATTTTATAATTATTAATATCTTTTTTCTATACCTCGGTTTCATGTTTTTGATACATATGATCTCCATTTGATATGTGTATTTATCCAAAACACGTCAATTCATTGAATTTAAATGGAAATAGTCCAT
>JAPDSC010157414.1:0-10467 GCA_026290005.1 Latrodectus geometricus | reverse complement strand
TCAGGGTCAGTTGTGAGGATGGCTGTATCATCCGCGAAAAGACAGAGCATAATATTTGGGTGTTGGGGGATATCGTTGATAAAAATGTTAAAAAGGAAGGGGGCTAGGAGTGATCCTTGTGGAACTCCTGCTAAAATTGGTCTATCCGATGAAAGAGTTTGTTCAATTTTTATAGCGAATGTACGACCATTCATGTAGCTGTTAATAATTTTAATTAGGTAAAAGGGAAATCCATTTATTAATAGTTTGTAAATTAAGCCCGTGTGCCAAACACGATCGAATGCTTTTTCGATGTCAATGAAAAGGCTTCCAGTTGATTGCTTGATGTAAGGGTTCGTAGAAATGTATTCTACAGCTCTTAGTAATTGGTGACATGTGGAAAGATTTTTTCTAAACCCAAACTGCTGTGGGATGATTATGGAGTTAGCTTGTTCATAGCTATTAAGTTGTTTTAAGATAAAGTGCTCTGTGACTTTTGCCATTGTGGGGAGGAGTGAAATGGGGCGATAACTAGTGGGGGCTGCTGGATTTTTACCGGGTTTACGGATAGGCATAATAAGTGCTTTTTTCCATATAAGCGGAAAATATTTAAAGTGAAAAATCTCATTAATGATGTCAGTAAGGAGAATTACGGCAATAGCTGGGAGTTGCCTTAGCATTTTATTAGTGATGCGGTCGTGACCTGGGGTTTTTTTGGGATTTAAGTTGCGCAGCACATTTTCGACTTCTGAGGCAAGAATTGGCTTAAAGGGGGTGTCATTGTCTACATTATTATGATTGATGTAATTTGAAACAAAGCTGACAGTTTCGTTTTCATGCTTAGGATTTGTTGTAGGGTTTGGTCTAAAATGGGTTTCAAACGTGTCAGCGAGTTTTTCGGCTTTTTCCCTTTCAGTGTTTGCGACAGAAGTGCCGTCGGTGAGTGAGGGGAGGGATTGTTTTGAACTTTTTCTCTTTTTTGCGGGCCGCCAAAAAGAACCGTCATCGATCTTAAGACTTGACAGGTAGTTCTGCCAGGATGAATGATTGTACTCTGCAATTTCTTTTTTAATTAATTTTTTGAGAAGGTTTATTTGAGTTTTGATCTGTGGGATTTTGTGCCTGTTGTAGAATTTTCTAAGCCTGTTTCTTTCTCTTATTATTGTTGATATGTGCTCAGGTATAGTTTTATTTGGGTGATTGAGTTTTGTAAATTGACTGTTATCAATAGCGTGTGTAATAATGTTTGTGAGGGTGTTAATTTTTTGGTCCGTATCGTTGGTGTTAAGTGATGGCGAGAAGGAGGAAATCGGAAGGTTATCGTTAATTTGATTTCTGAATTTATTCCAGTTGATACTGATTTTTGTATGGAGAGTTTCGGTGTTTTCGTGGTTTCCTCCGTAGCAGACAATGACAGGATAATGATCCGAGGGAAGGTCCTCAATGGTGGTGATGGATGAAGGTGCAGTAAAGCCCCTGGAGATGAGGAGGTCTATAAAATTGCCATTGATTGTACCATAGTGTGTTGGTTTATCGGGGGGGAGTAAAATGAAGTCTGTGTTTAGGATGAAATTATTAAGTTGGGTTCCTGAAGTGTTGCGGTAGGAACAATTCCACGCCTGATGTTTTGCATTGAAGTCACCTGCTATGACAATTTTATGATTTAGAAATAAATTAAATTTAGTCTCTAATAAAGAGATGGCTTGGACGAGGGGGGACATAGATGGAGACAAAGGTGACATTAGTGGTATTCGAAAGATAGATGTTTACCGCGGTTGCTTCGATGAAATGCAGTCTCGGGGTTTGAATAGGAGAGTGCGGGATTTTTGATTTAATTAGTATAGCAGTACCACCTTTTCCATTTTTTCTATCGTTCCTGTACACGTTGTAATTTGGTATTTTGAAATTTTTTTCTTGGGATAGCCTAGTTTCTTGGAGGAGAACAATATCTGGATTTTGTACTGCAATAAAATTTTTCAATTCAGTAATTTTGTTGATGACTCCGTTGGAGTTCCAATACATTAATTTTAAATTTTTTATGAGTTTGCTATTCATTATTTTCTTGGTTGTTTACACTTAATGCTTTAAATAAAAGGTGCATCTTTTATATAGGATGCGGAGTTTTTTCCAGAAGTGGGACAATTTGAAGCAGGGTTGGGAATGCTTGCAGTATAATATTTATTTGCTTAATGAGTTTCATAATTTCTTGGAAGTTTTGGATTCCGCTAAAGTCCTGAGGGGGGAGTTGACTTGGGGAGGGAGTTTGTGAGTTTGGGTTGTTACCTTGTCCTGGGAGATGTTTGTTTTCGTTATGTTGGCAAATGATATATTAGGTTTTACTAAGTTAGTTTTAATGTTGGGGTTAGAGGGATTTTTTTATTTTTATTAATAGGATTTTTAGGGCACCCTCCGTATGATGCTGTGTGATTTTGCCCGCAATTACAACATTTGGGGACTTCCATTTTTCCATGGGGGCATTCTCTTGACATGTGTCTGGCACCGCACTTTACACAGTTTGGTTTAAGAAAGCAGACCGAGGAGTTATGGCCGTAGCCTTGGCAGTTGTAACATTGAATAGGTTTTTTGTTAAAATATTTTTCAACTGTTATTATTAGATTTAAAATGTCTTTGATTTCAAAGATTTTTGGTGCAATTTCATTGGGGGAAAGTGTGACTAGGAAGCAGGCTATGGGTTCAAGTCTGCGTTGTTTTTTCATTACTACAACGTTTTCGACCACAAATCCCCGGTCTTCTAGCTCTTCCTTAATAAGTTCTGGGGGTGTTACTGGGGCTATGCCTTTCAAGACTGCTTTGATTGGTTTTTCATACCAGTTTTAATTATTAAGCATTCTATATTGTTTTCGGTTAGGTATTTAGTAATGGATCTGTGTGCGTCTATAGAGGAGGGGAATACTTTGAGATATTCGCCGCTTAATTTGGCTGAAACATTATTATCAAAATTAGTTTTTAGGTGCTTAATTGTGTTATTAAAGTTGTTCTCAAATTTAACAAGGATGTAGGGTATTTTAGGGTTGGATTTAGAAGGGTTGGCATTGGGGGGTTGATTGTTGTTAGGAATGGGGTTCCCTTGTGAGTTGTTGACCAGGTTGATATTTAAGCTGTCAAATTTGTTGTTTACTTTAACAGGAATTTGTTGTGGGGACTGTTTTACGATTGCAGTTCTTTTTGGTTTAGTAAAGCCATCCTCATCTGTATCAGATATGTTACTTCTTTTTAAGGTGTGAGATCGACTCAAATCCATGCACAGGCCTGGACAGCAAACGTCATGGGTGCTTGGTGTGGTATCTGTTTTTGTAGTTTCAATATTCGCATATTGTGGATTATAGATAGCATTGGCAGGTACATTAACAACATCAGAATCAATAGGAATAGACATAGGAAATACATTTTCATTACAAGTATGACTAACATTATTTTCATTATATGTAGTTTTGTTATTATTATTTACAACACTTGATACATTTTTGCTAATTATACTGTCATCAATATCCTCAGAATCGGAGGAGTTTACATTAGTATTGATATTATTATTTTTGGCAATGGGATGAATATTTTTGACATTAGAAAAATTGTGTAATTTTTTACTCTTACTGTTTTTACTACTATTTTTTTTTTAATGGAATGTTTATTTTTAGCAATTGTGGCAAGACCCATGTCTGAGGTTGCCTGTCTTGAAACAGGAATGGCATTATGGCCATTTGTTTTATCAGAATTATTAATATTATTTTTAGATACATTTCCATCACCATGCAAATTACAATTAGATATGTAACAGTATCCCAATTGGGAGTACTTACCCCTTAACTGTTGGCTGTAGTTGAATGCATGTTGGTAAAGTTGGTTCGTAAAAATCCAGCTAGAGTCGGTATTATACTCAGGAGTCATAGATTCAATGGTTTCCATCACTCGTTTATATATTAGTATATGTCCATGGTATTACTTTTAATATCAAAAAGAGTAAAATCTTATATAAAAACTGGAAATGAGACAATTGTGATACGTTTCCAGGTCTATTTTAACTTGAAGTCAATATAATTACTTTTCTACGCATTCTATATACATTGTTACAAGTGTCATACATTTTTGTTTCAACTTTTACATTACATAAGACTTTTACATGTACAACTAATAAAACTTATTTTTAAGTAGTCTGTCTCAGGAGAGCTTAAATCCGTTTTATAATCATTCGTAAAGATGTATTTTATAATTATTATTTTTGTATTTACATTGTAATTATAAATTGCACACATATAAGTTACATATATTATTTTCAGATTGCTGTGTTTTAGTATTTCCTTAGAAAAGTGCCGGGCATAAAGCGCAAACTCTTTTCTTTCTTTACACCAACGCTCTAACAAAATTGCCACAAATGGATAGTGTAGGATATAAATATATATTATAAATGTATTTATAAATTAACTGGTAATAAAAATTTAAATTGATGCATTAAAATTATTATAAAAGTTAATTTGAACTTATATATGTACTGATTACTGTGAAATAATACATCTTAATTGTATTTATTTTTCTCCTTTTTTATTTTTTATGTTCATGTAAGTAGTGTTTAACAAAACAGATTTACTGCAAAAGCGCGTTAATTTTCTTGTCGTCACTTGACCTTCGTTGAGGTCTCCCTACAGTGAACACGTGACCCTCCAAGAATCATCCCTTTTTTTTTTCTTCTTCACGTGACTGGTGCAGGAGGTAATTATGATCTTTATTAAAGCCATTTACTTCACTTAAAATTTGACCTACATTTATCGGAATGACAGTAAAGACAGTTTGAGCAGAAATTATATTGTTTAATAAAATCCTTTCTACCGTTAGCAAACATTTTGAAACATAATGCATTTGAATAAGGGATGTAAATTTTTACACAAAACACATGGTTTTGAATGAAATGTGTTTGTATGGACTACAAAAGATTTCTTTTTAACTTTATTAGTGTTTGGAGAACGGCTATTGCTTTCTACCATTGCACTTCGCTTTTCTATAAATATTATCAATGAATCAAATTGGGATACGTCAGATGTTTTTAAGGAAAACTTGAATTGTTTTCCTAAATGATTTTTGAGGGATAATGTTAACCAACAAAATATCCGATAATTTGTTTTGCTCGAAATCAAAAACTTTCAAACTATCATATTTTTCATGACACAATCTATGAAAGGGAGTACTTCCCTTGCAGATTCATGAAAAATCTTATCATAATTTAATGTAGCTAAAATATGAAAGTCAACAATCAATCTTTAATTTCCCAAATGTTCTTTAAGAGCTTTAAATAAGGATTCAAAATTATCATCTGATGATTCTAATAATTTTGCTTTGGATTTCAAAGATGCTAGTAGATCAGTGATTCTCAACCTGTAGGGCGCGCCCCCCTAGGGGGGCCCGAGCATATCCAAGAGAAAATTTTATTTAAAAAAACTGATTAAGTGACTGAAAGGAAAGAACACTCACACATACAAAACAAAATACATTTCGACATATTTAATAATTAACTTATTAAATTAAAACAATTTACTAAATTAAAAACAAATTTAATAATTATTAGTGACTTCCTTGGGCCTATCTTTCAGAGCAAAGTTTTTCGAAGGAGGGTTTAATATTAGAAATAGACACTCTCAGTTCTTTTTCTATATTTAGCTGAGATCCATATTTTGTCTTCAAAGAAGCCACCGCAGAAAATCCAGTTTCACAAAGGTAAGATGTTGAAAATGCTAGTAGAATGCGAAATGCCCTTGTTTTTAGTGCAGAAAACTCATCATCCACTCCTGCCCAAAATTCAAAGAGGGATTTATTACTAAATTGTCTTTTGGTTTCGTCGCTTGCCGTGAAGTCTATGAATGTTTCTTCTTCTTCGATTGAGAGTCCTTCGGGAGTATTTTAAATGGATCCCTCACTCACTTGTAACTTGATATCAGTTTGTCGTCAGCAAGAAAGTACATTTTAAAATTCTTTGCTAGCATTGCTTAATGATTTTCAATGGTTACAAAAACAACTTTTACATGTTGTTCTTCAGCCTTGTAAGTTTTAATACAATCATTCAAATTTGCAAACATTGTTAAGTTTTCTTGCTTTAAATTTCTGCTCCACAATTTCAATTTCCTACAAAAAGCATTAACTTTATCACTCGTATCCAATATATGTGTATTTGCTCCTTGCAGTTGAAGATTCAAGTTATTTAATTTCTCGAATTTGTCGACCATGTAGCTCAATTTCAACACAAATAAACTATCGCGAAAATTCTCAGCTTCCGGTCTGTTTTCCTCTTCTAGGAAAACGGCGATTTCTTCTCTTAATTCATAAACACGTTGCAAAAATTTCCCTCATGATAACCATCTTGCCTCGCAATAAAATAGTAACGCTGAATGTACTTCACCCATGTCTTTACAAAGTGCGGAAAAGATTCTTGATTTCAGGTGTCTCATTTTTATATAATTTACTACGGTTACAATCGTAGTTAACACAATATTCAAACCAGGACTCATTTCTTTGGAAGCCAAAGCTTCTCTGTGGATCATGCAATGTGTCCAGAAGCACTGTAGCGATTTTTGCTTCACAAGTGCTTGAATACTTTGGAATCTTACTGACATAGAACGAGCACCATCCATGCATATTCCGACGCAATTTTTCCATTCTATGTTTGCCTCGTTCATAAAATCATTTAAGATAGCAAATAAAGCGAGTGCTGTTGCTTTGAGTTCTACTGGTTTGCAGAAAAGTAATTCTTCTACTACTGACAAATCATCACAAAATCTAATATAGGCTATGAAATGAGCATCTTTATTACTATCTGTTGCCTCATCGAGTTGTATTGAAAACAATTTGTAACTCAACTTCGACAAAAGCTGACACTCTACATCTTCAGCTATATCAGCAATTCGACGGGCAACAGTATCATTTGAAAGAGGTATAGACTGCATTTGTTTTGCAAAATTATCTCCAAACATAATTTCTACAATATCAATCGCGGCTGGCAAAATAATCTCTTCACCAATGGTGTGAGGCTTTTTAAATCTGGCCAATTTATATGAAACTTTGTAAGAGGCAATTAAAGCTTTTTCATTCACAGACAAAGTTTTTTTAAACAATGATTTTTGCTTTTCATATGATTTTAATTTTAATTCGAAGAATTCTCTGGGTTTGTTTACGTACTCACTATGAAGAGTTTCCAAATGTCGTTTAAGTTTATTAGGTTTCATGCTGTCTGCCGCCAACATTTTTGAGCAAATGATACACAGGGGCCTTTCTTCTTCATTTACTTCAGTACTAGAGAACCCAAAATTTAAGTATTCTTCAGAGTATTTTCTTGATTTTATTTTCGAAACCACGCTCATCTGTGTACTTGTTGATGCTTGTCTATCGTCTAATGCTCGCTTACGCCCGCTTAAAAATTTATCCATGATTCTGCATAAGTCTGCTGCCGTGAATATTTAACACGAAGTGAATTGCAATTACACGAAAATATATACAATATACACATTCAGAATAGATTCAATAGCGATTGAAGGATCGACTCGAATGAGATTGTCTGGAATTGAAATTGGCGTCATAGAACTTTCTCCTTCTCCCTATGAGAAAACATTTGTTCACATATGCGCACGCTCCTAGCTTAATTTTTTGCTGACCAGAAAAATTCCAGACAAATCGAAACTTCTCGCGAAACCGTGAGAATGCCCGACATGGCGGGACGCAAGAGTAATAAAAAATCATAGGATTCTTGTTTTTTCAATGCTGAGGATCGGTGTTGCAAAATGTCAATACATTTCGATATTCTTGGTAATTTGTAAAGTTTAAAATTAAGGTTGTAGTGTAGGTTTAGCGCCAAAATACTCAAAATACATTATTATTGTATATGTTTTATTGTATGCGGTGGGAAGGGGGGCGGGATGAAAATTATGATTGAAAATTGGGCCGTGAATACTAAAAGGTTGAGGAACACTGTAGTAGATAATATAGTCATGGAGAAACATTTAATTGAGTATTATTAATTATTAAATTAGTGAATTATGCTTTGAAATTCACCCATTCAGTATATGCTCCAGAGAAAAATGGAAAAGGTATATCAGGTATTTTTAATACCAATTGCACATTCAACTTCATTAGAATGACTTAGAAAATTTACAGTATTTTTTAATGAATCAAGTAAAATTAATAAGCTTTACCACTAATGTCTGAAGACGGTCAATTGAAGCATCGATATCTACTTCAATTTCTAAAATTCCTTCAAAATCATTATTTAATACTGCTCCTTTAATTCCTAGAGTCGCCTTTGATATTGCTCGATTCTTTTTATCTTCACTTCAAGTTTTGCTGTGTTTATAGCCTTTGTTTCCTCTTTTCTGCAACAAGTTCTCAATTTTTGTCACGTACACTTTAACAGCACTTTTGCACCGATTTAATTTTCTATTCTGCTCAAGTTTTCCTTTTTTCTGGTTTCGTTTTATCCATATCGCACAGCTTGAACTCCGGATACGCTAGGACCAAATGTTCTTTGAAGAACTTAAACTTTCTAATTAGCTTGTGGTCTATGAATTAAGTAATTCAAGACATATTTTCAGATTGATGCAAAGTTTTCAAAGCTATTCATCTATGGTTAAACGACTTGTGCATTGCTAGGAATTTACTGGAAAATCTTTGAAACCATGTTCTTCTCTGTCTCTTAAGAAGCTAAGAAGCAGTGATTTCCAAAGCCGGAAAGCCAGGAAGGAAAACTGGAATCGGTGAAAGAAACAAATAAAAAAAGATAGAGATTATAGGAAGTTTTGGAAGCAATATTGCAAAAGATTTTAAAATTTGAGTTCTAAACTTTAATTGACAGAGAAAACTTTCATTATTTTGAAAACATTTAAAACTACAAGAAGCGATTAAGCCATGATCACAACTGTAACGAAACAAACAACCACTTAAAAAAAAATAAATAAAGTGTAATATGTTGATTTTATTTGTTTTTGTTTATATCTTCATTTTATATGTTTCCGTGTTTAGCAAGAATATCAAATAAAAGTAATTAATAAAACAATCACTAATCACATGCAGTAAGGTTAATTGGCGTGATACCCACAACAAAACACTATAGGTAAGAAAGAAAATTTGCTTTTTCTAGTGACGTCAATTCTGTTGGAAATATTATCCATACCACTATCGCAAAAATATATCACAAAAATCTTTCTTTTATTTATATTCACAAAATGTTCAAAATTCAACAAGGGGGCGCGCTTTCGAAATCTGTATCCTAAAAGATTTGTAGTGGATATCTTGTAACCAAACCATTGTAGAAAAGTTCTTTAAAAATAATGTTAGATTACTAACAAAACATTCTTGTTTGCTTAGACGGAAAATTGACTTAAGGGATGTATTATTTTAATATTTATCGTTTGCATTCAATTCTGTTTATAATCCGTTTTAAATAAGATTCGCCATTTCTTACTAAGCCATACAAACACATAAATAACAATAAAAAAGAACTTATAACGATTTTCATTCAAATTTTTATAGTTTTTATATATGCATATAAAAACTATTAAAATTTGAATTATTCTTAAACATTAAAAGAGTGGAAATATTCATTGAGGAAAATATATTTAAGAATTTGCGATTAACGATTCCGAAAGTTTATTAATGATTTCAAGGAACAAATGGATAATTATTTGCAAGTGAACAGTGAAGGTAAGTTAAAAGAAAATGCTTGATTTATTTAACTTCGTACATGAGCACAGGCTTTGCATTATAAGTCAATAGGAAACTACATGGCATGAAAATTATGATTTACTTGGCAACATCATAACTTAGTGGTACACTGCGCTTCTAATAGTTTTGGTTTCGATCTCATGCAGAGATAAATGGGTAATATGAGAGTTTATCACAATAGCCCTTGCCAAATGTGAATAAAACCCTATCCATTAAACGTCCTTGAATGCTAATTTATGCTATGAAAAGTAAAATGCCTAACAACTGTTTTAGGACATCAAGATGTCCACTACGAACTGTCACAGCTTATGAATATAAAAAATTAAGTAAATTCCTTTTTAGGTATAGAAATTCAATATTTATCCAAAAATTACCCTTTCCTTAATTAGAGCAATATAAAACATTCTAGCATTTAAGTATTCTCACTGAACTTTTTTCGTTCGATTAACGTTAATTTAGCTCTTTTTGATGATAAAATTTTTAGTTATTTTTATTATTGCTTCTTATAGTATTTTCAACCGCTTTTGTTATAAAGATGAGAATTTACAAAATCTAAAAATTATCACAATATTCTGTTTAGCAAAATTATTTTAATTTCTTTTTCTTATTTGAAATAAATTTTTGTTATTTTTTAAGCTTTTCCCTTTTAGCAGTATTTACATATAATGTCGTCATTATGGAAATTATTAATAAAACATTTTGAGTAGGAAAATAAGGGTTATGAAAGAGAACTGATCGCCTAATTCTTTCTCGGAAAAGTTATTTTTAAAAATA
>JAPDSC010157412.1:12223-37387 GCA_026290005.1 Latrodectus geometricus | reverse complement strand
TGAGTTTTTAAAAACATACCACAATGTACACACTATGACAAAAAAAATACAAATCGGACACAAATTGATATACATACATGTTTCAACAAAAATGCAAATTTTTAGTTTGACAGCCAATGAGTTAACATGTGATAAAATAACTTCTTATTTAAAAGCATCTTAGGGTGAGACTGGCTAATGAAAGAATGTGAGGAATTGTTAATTTCTTTTGGAAAATTTAGTAATTTCATGCCTTCCGTTTAATGTAAAAAACATATTTTGACTAAGTCCAGTATGATATGCACATTTGTGTAGGTATGACTTTGATTTCATGTCAGCATTGGAAACCTGAGCTTTGCTGGTGCCAAGGCTTAAATCAAAAAATGCTGTGAAAGTATGAATTTTAGTAATGAAAGCCGAATTTACTAGAAGTCTCAGAAAATTGTTTAAAATACAAAAAATTACAAGAAACTCGTACAGCCTTCATTACTGTGGTTGTGACAAATACAATGTATCCTAAATGTTGTCACACAGATACACACAGAAATACAACGATAATTTATAATATAAATGTGTCAGAAATCACTAGATACACAAGCGTTATGTTATTTGCTGTGTAATTATTTTAAAAATTGAATTTTTCTATTCTGAATTTTCAACTAAACTAAAAATACCATTAACAAAATTTTAATGGAGAGATGAAATTTCCACTTTTCCTTTGGTTAAAATTATGCTTATTTTTAAAATGTAAATAAACATATCGATTAATTTACATCTATAACATGATATAGTTAGTAATCCAGCAAATACAGAAAAAAGGTATTTCTAACAAAATTATTATAAATTAAAAAAGTATGCCAAATTTTAAATTTATATTTACTTTTAAAGACATGATATCCCCAACAAGATTGATATTATTCCCATGTTATACAAGAAAACTGTTAAATATACTTGAAAATAGGAATATAAAGACATTTTACAATATAAGCATTTATGAAAAAAATAATAGGAAAATTTCAAAATTGTGTTTTAAAAAAAATTAAGTTACCTTGCCAGCCAATAAAATAAAGGGCATGCTTTGGACGACCACCAATGATTCCAATACAGTTTTCATAAGCTAAAAGACTTTTCAAACACGGAATATAGAAAGGATTTATCTTATCATTTCCTAATCGAACAGAAACAAATAAAATTAAACTTTTCCATTCATTTTGTGTGGTACTAAAGCTTGGAGGGCCAAATTCAGTGTATGAAGGGCAAGCCTCATCATAATTATCCTGTGACTCTTCAGCTACTGAGGAATGAAAACAATTTGTATTTTGAAGAAAAGTGTTTCCTTGGCTCTTTGTTATTGAATCTGACACTCCTACTGCATGATCTTTTGAAGGAAATGTAGGGACAACTGATGGTGCAATTTGTTCAACATTTTGGTGTTTTACATTTAATGGTGACTTCAAACATAAATCCATAACATCTTGCTTAAACACTGAAAAAAATATGCATGTTTATTTTCAAATAATGAAATATTATAACAAATGGAAACATTTTCATATACGGTAAAATGAATTCATAAATAAATAATTTTTATAGACTTTGAAATATTTCATTGGAATATATACACTAAAATAATTCATATATAACATACAATTCTATGAACAAATAAAAAATAGCTAACAAGGGAATATAAAACAGCATAATTAACTGAAAGAACTTTGTTGCCAATTACTGCAACCTTTATTTTCATACATTCATACAAATTATAATAAAAATGCTAAATTATCATATAAAAAAAGTTATTCCTTCCAAGAAATTTGAAAATATTAATGCTTAAATGAATTTAAAAAATAGCATATTTAAATTGTTCTACTATAAATGTAATTTTAACTAAAAGAAATCTTCAAAAGTACTTTAATTTATACAAAACCCATTAGAGTTTAGTTTAAATGTCTGAGACCATTTTAAACACCATTCTCTAACTGTTAATCAATAAGTATAATAGTATCAATAAGTATAATAGTATCAATAAGTATAATATATAATAGTGAATTATACAGCAGCTTTTCTATGTTGACCAAAGAGAATATACTAGCATGATATACTAGAATTCACCACAAACATATTTTTCCCACTAAACTTATTTACATTCTCAACATTACATTGAAGGATTTAGTTGTATAACAAAAATATCATTTTTTTTACATGCAGTATCACACAATATTTTTAACAATTAGTTTAACATAGGGTTAGGCTGACCCTATGTATAACTAATAATTAAGTGTTATGCTTACCACCTAACAGGGACGTATGCTTTGCACCCCAGGGCTTTTTGTCAGTAAAACAGATACGAGCATTGTAGGCCCACATATGGGCTCTCATGCCACTGAGTTTAGTTTAGCTTAAGATAAAATTTTTCTTAAAAATAAAATTGGAAAAAGTCAATGAAAGAAAGAAAACACCCAATCCCAATCAAAACTAAATAACATGAAGCAAAAAATCATGGAGTTCAATAATATACTACAGAATTTTATTTAAAGAAAAATAAAAATATTCTATGCAATTTTATAAGCTAAGTTAACCTTTATATGTTAATAAAAAGTAAATAATGTTTCTAAATATTTTTTTGCAACACCAATTGTAAAAAAAGTACTGTAAAAAGTGGAAGAATTTCTTTCATTTATAAAACATGTTGTAATGATAACATGTAAAATTCTTCAAAATCCAAAGGCATTTCTTAGCACATACAATGCAAATGGAACTTTAGATCACTCAAAGATGTAAAATAACCAGCATTAGCATCAGTGTTTTCATAGTCCTACATATGAGTTATGGCTAAATTTGAAAAGTACTTTGATCTTGGAGATATCTCAGCTTGTCTAAACATTCCTATGATACTCTTTCTGGAGTTTGGCTGACCTGTTACATTCAGAGAGAAATTACCTTCAGATACTGATTTTTGCTTCCTAATACTGATTACTGCTTCGCCAAAGCTCCACAACAACATAAGCTTAATTTCAAAATTACAGATAATTAGCCAGCTTTTTTACTTTCTTCATCATAATTCATCAGATTTTTTAGGTTCAACCACAACATTTTACAAGTTTTTTTTTACGTCAAATTCATCAATTTCATTATTCCTAGCAGTGAATTTTTTAATCATTACTTGCTGTTTTTCCTTTTTATTTTTGTCTATCTGAATAAAATTAAAATTTTTACCTTGCACCAGCAATAAAATTAAAGAGGCTTTTTGCCAATTAATACATTCTTAATTTTTGATGTGATATCAATGGCAAACTTAGCTTTAATCATTTTTTTAAATTTTCTATTTGTTGTTCACAAGAAACCATGTATCTATTTTAAGCTTGGCCAGGAGAGAATTGCAAAACCTATTTATCTACCTACCAAAAGCAATAATAAACTTTTTCTATTTGATTATAAATTTAAAAAATCTAATCTGTCTTTAAAAGTATAAAAATAGTTTTAAATTGAGTTTTAAAATCATACAGATAGTTCTAATGAATTAAACTCTTCAATGAAGCAACGATATTCTTATAAAACAATACAGTTTTATTATAACACTTTAACTTTAGATGCATTAGACTCTAAAAAAAAAGAGACCTTATTTTACTTCAGAATTGAAATACTCTGTATCATAGAATATCACAAAAGATAGCATTAATTTCTTTAGCATTAATAACTTTAGCATTAATTTCTCTGTAATTGTCATTAAAAAGTGATTTGCAAATTAAATAAATTCCATCTTCATGCATAGCAAATTTTATATATTTGAAACCTCATATTTTTTCATCTTTCTCATAGCAATGCATAAAACATACATTTACCATGAAATTTCAGCTTGGGAAAAAAGATAATTGTTACATTGTGTTATTAATAAAAATAAGCTTTAGCAAACAAAAAAGCTTATATAAATTCAAATCAGTTTCTCCTGCCAGGTAAAAAAACATGGTATCCATTTCAGCTAAAAAATGAATGTATAAAAACAGGAAAAAAACAAAAATAATAAGAATTCATACACTTATATACAAAGGATTTCAATTTTACAAAGATATAACAAAAAAAAAGAAAAGAAATATAACAAAAGTACTTGTATTTATTTAAGAACCATGGCACACTTTTTAAGCATCATAAGAAAAATTGTTCATATTTAGAATATTTAGAAATAGAGGAAAAAAAATTAAATATTTTTCTTATTTAATTCAGTATCATTAATAATTCCTGACTTAATTACTATAAAAAATTTACAATAACATATTCTATTTCACTTTTAAATACTTTTTAAATGGTTTTATTTAAACAAAACTTTTTTAAATTTGTATCAAAGAAAGTTGTGTTCTCTACATTTGAATGAACATTATGGCATGAAGTTTTATAATTATTTATATATAAACATCATTTCTGAATCAATCCATTGATAATTCATTGCTTCTATAAAACTGAACAAATTTCTTAATAATGATAACTTTTTTTTTTCTTTCAATTAAAATATAAAAAAATGGAATTCTCTTAAAATATGCAGAATGTAGATAGCTTTTATTTGCAAAATGATAATTATAATTAAAAAGTAATAATAAAATTCTTGGATTTTTCCATTATTTTTTAAATTTTTCAATTACATGAAACTCTTCCAATTATTATTATTCATGACTAAGTTCCAACACATTCAAGTGAATTTATGAGCATTCAAGTGAAAAAATAAAATTTTTCTGACCATTTTTTTTTCAGCAATATGTCCAAAAGTCTTCAGGAATTGAAATGGCAAAGAAGTGATACATTGTGACCAATGGCACAATTTTAAAAGAGCGCAATAATTTTAAATATTCTTTATTCATCTTTATTAACTTAAATCCATTTTTCGATTGTCATCATTCTGATAATCATACAATTCAAAATGGGTAAAAACAGAGTTTAAAATCAGAGAAAGCAGCTATAATTAAGTCAAAATCATATGAGTTCATTTTCTTCTACGAAATATTTTGGACAAAATAAATCACTCTTTTTCCCCATTAAAAGTATATACATATATTAAGAATATATCTTATGATCACTAATCAATTTAACTCAAGAAACTTTTGCATTTTTAAACTAATATACTAAAAGAGTCAAACAATATAATTTCACCATATAAACATAGGACTTTACAAATCAACCAAAAACTATACATTGTGCATTTAAACTGTACTAATTTAAAGCAGCAATTATGCATGTTTTGTTTCCTGACCAAGGTATTTCTAATATAAGATTAAATAGCTAGCTTATAGTTTAGGGTACACCAAAAATTAATATTTAATATTCAGAATATTTCATTAGAAATTTCAAAACATAAAATGAAAAATTCTTGAAATCCATAATATTTATAGAAAATCTAAACTGTTAATGTTTACTAAGATACAAAAGTTTACAGGTCCTTGGAAAAAGTATTTAATTTCTTAACCTTGATTAGAAGTAACACAATTAAAACTTATAGAGTTATTATTCCATTTGTTCAATTTTTGCAACAAATTGCTCTTTCAATCTCTGAAATCTTAAATACTTATAACATTGATAGTATTTGAATTTCTGGATTTTCCTTCTAAATGATGCAAATTCACTGTTGTTGGTATATATTTTAAATTAGTTATGATAAATAACTAATTTAAAAGAATTTGATAAGTAAGATTCTTTTTTCATCTCAAATATATATAAAAAATTCAAATACTCACCAATTCCATCTAATGCAACATACATACAAATATCTTTTAATTCAGGATGTTCCTTTTGAGAAAGGACTAGAGCATCCCTGAAAATATATGCAAAAAATACACTCAGTAATTGTTTACTATGACAAAAAGAAAATCAAAGCTCATACCATTACTTAAACTCACATTAAACACTGTGCATTAACCGTTTGAGTGCTGAAGAGTTTTCTTATATATATGCTAAAAGTGCAGAATGAAATGCATAGTAATTTTTTTTATTTTTTTTTTTACCATTGTATTTTATTTTAATTCTTATATTATTAAAAACCACAATTGAGTAATATGAATAAAAACTGCGATCGATATGAATTCAACTGCTCTCAATAGATGCGAAAATTATACAAACCAACAGCAGCATCTCCGCATCTTCAGTACAAAACAAGAGAAGCACTACCACGCTTCTTCCCATTTTTGGCACATAACAAGCGAAGCGCGATAGCGCTTTGCCGCACTCAAATGGTTAAACTCATACCAAGGCAAATAGAACTAGTCAGTATAGTTTGCCTAATGTGTTAATTAAATAGTTTATTACTGAAAATTGATAATTAGTTAAAATTAAGAATATAAATTAAGCCAAAAGTATATTGATAGTATTTTATATTATAATTAGTATTGCTAATAATTAATTATAATGTATCTCATAAGGTGAAACCTCATCAAATGCAAGTTAAGATTCATAGAATTTTGAAATTCATATAATTTTTTTCCTTTTTTTAGAAAATACAAAAAATAAAATCAGCATTCAGATTTAAAATCATTTAAATAATATATATTTCACATATTTTTCAACGTTTTCTGAGTTTGTTACATACATTCATAACAATTGTTTTTACTTTTTTATAGGGGAAAATAATGCAAAGTAGCTTTAAATACTACAACTATCACAAAATAAAATATGCATAATGGAAGAATAATAATTAGTAGCTCTTACTTAACTAAAATCGGAAAAAAGTATTTTGAAATGTTCGTAAATGAAGTTTTGAATTAGATGCTGAACTATGTCCTACATTTGTTTGATGGTATAAAAAGTATAATGTACTAAGCATTAAAAATAAAAATCAGTCTCAATCTGAAGATAGTCATTAAAGGAACATTTAATGAAGGAAGCATTCAATAAAAGCTAGCAATGATGAAGAATAGCTTTAACTTTTTCATATGAAACTATTTATTGGAAAACTTCCTAAAACCATTAAAATTTATTATAGGAAAACCAAAAAATAAATGATGGCAATTATATTACTTGTAGATCAAATTTTTTATAGATGGGTTTTTGTATTTGTTAATTAAGCGAATTTGTAATTTTTCAAATTAATTATTTTTATTTACATTCTATGTAATATAAAGGTGTTTACTTAAATAATTAATCTGTCAATTTTTTCTTTCAAATTCAACAAAAAGCTATAAGGCAACTAAAAAAACAGGTTACACCATATTTTAACAAACTTCTTTCTTTTGAAATTGGCACCTAGGAATACTTGATGATAGAAAAATTCAACTTACTTACCATAGAAACAATGAATTGAGTATCAAAATAAAATAAAGGTTATTAATTCATTACAAAAATATTAATTTGTTCAGTTGGTATAATTTAAAATTGTTATCTTTTCTATAAATCCATTAGCAAAAACTTCAATATAAAATACACACCAGCAAAAGCCTAAATTTTATCAACAAATGAAATACACTCAAATTTTATTATCATGACAAAAGTTTTAATATCATCTAAAATGTTTTCAGAGGTGTATCCCAGGAAAGAACAATTTCTGTTTTTACATCATATAAGGATTAAATTATGAAAGAAATTTTAATTAAAGAAGTAATAGTAAAATTATAAATGCTTTTAGAAGTAAATACTGAAAATTATCAAACATATGTATATAAATAAAGCATTTGTTAAAAAGTATACCTAAGAACCTGAGCAGCATGTGTTGGACCATACCAATCACCAGGTTTTCTCCCATAGTTTTCACCAAGTGACACTAAATGATGCAAAGAAAATGGACTAGTATCAGATAAAGAATCTCCAAACCATCGTAGAATCTTTTTATATAAATGTCTGGTTTCCTCTGGTTGATATGAAGAAATGCGCCAATCTACATACAATCAACAAAGAAAACTAAGTCAATGTATATATAAGGTGAAGAAAATTAAAAATAAAGAATAAATTAGAGGTAGATAATATTTCAATGAGTAATTTTATGATACTGAAAACATTGAAAATGCTAAAACTATCTGATGAAAATACTTACTAATATTTCAATAAAAAATATGCTGATAAAAAAAATTACAAAATTTTCAAGTGATATGTAGTATTTAAAAATCTATTAAAATTAACTAAATTTAAATGTTAAGCATTAATAAAGATTTAAATAAATAATCTATTAAATTATAATCTGGCAACACACTAATTAAACAAAAATAATGTTCAATGACTGATATATTTCTCATAGATAGTAATAATTAATATTAACAAAAATTTTTTATATAAAGTAGGTTATCAAGTAAAAAAAATAATAACAAGCTAATTTTTTAACATATACCTAAATTTTTCTTGATAGTCTAGTTGAACATCTAGTTTTCTAGTTTTATTTTCATATTATTTAAAATTCTAGAGTGAATTCAAGAGTGTTTTCAATATTCCAATTAACAAAATAAATATTTTTCACAAAAGAATATATGCATTCCATAGTCACTTTCATCTTTAAATGATTAAGAACTTACTTTATTGTCTTTCATAAAACTTGTTACTGCCATCCATTTTTTTAAGATTTTAAATAATAGTAATAGGGAAGTAGAAAAATACATATAACTTAAGTTTGCAAATCATTTCTTATGCTTATTTGCTTTTTAGAATTTGTCTGAAATTTTTTCAAGAACTAAAACTGAAGAAAATGGTTATATTATTTTATTTAAGATTTTCATCAATCTATATCTCAACAAAATTCTTATAAATTTTGTGGAGATTTAAATAACATTATTATTTTAGTTATTTCATAAATTAAAAATAAGCTTTGAATTATTTAATCAATTTAACATATTATTTAGTTTTATGATTATTAATTTATAAATAACATACCACCTAGGTAAAATAAAAGTTTGCATATTTAAAAAAAAATATGCATGAAAATACATATTTTTAGTTCTGTTGTTATATAATTCATAATAGAAATTGTTGGATAATTAATTAGCAAAGGTGAAAAACTTTTAACTATATTTATATCTATCTGAATATTTAGTTTAAGTTATCCATCTAATGATGGAATAAGTAACTTATTTTTTAGTTTTCTGAATGTCTTTCATAATTTTAGAATTCTCATCATTTAGCTTTTGAACATTTTAAGTGTTAAAAATTTGTAATTTGTATTCATAACTTATATTGGAACATGAAGAACAGTAAATGAAATATCAATAGGCAAATCTTTAAGGTTCAATTTTTTTTAATGTCATATCAGTTTTAATTTGATTATAGTTTTATTTTGGTTTTGGATAAAAGAACCTTAATATACTGAATTGTTCTAATAATGCATGTAAAGTAACAATTATTGCCAGTGTTACAAATTTTATATAAGCTCAGATTTTAAATCTTTAATTTTCATTTGAAAAATACTTTAGAAAGCAATTGTAATTATTAATACAATAAAAAAAAAATAAGTTTGGAATTACAAAAAAATAAAATTCATTAATAATATAATTATTATTTATCTTACCAATTTAGAATAGTTTTATTGGTATTTTAAATTGATTAAAATTTCATGTAATTTACGATCATAGTTTTTTTTTTTTTTTTTTTTTTTTTTTGTTAAACACATTTTAATTTTAAATATTTTATAAAATTAGTAAAGTTTACATAAATGGAATTGAACTTTATAGAATTGAATTGTATAGAATTATTTTATTGCAATTAATTCAATATGAATTTGAATTTTCTGTTGATTAAAATGTTCTCTTTTCCAACTTATAAATTTCTAAAATATCAAATCTCAAGTAAATTTCTTTAAATAATAATTTTTGTTTTATTTTAATTAACATTTTTCCATGAACAAAATATATTTTGCTTACGATAACATATGACAAAGTTCGTATAAAATATTTACTATAATTAGTAATTTCAACTTTTCATTATTTTGGAATTCCTTAAAAAAATTTTAATTAGATTTCTTAGAAAATAAAAAACTAAATACCAAAAAAAAAAAAAAAAACACCTACGAACAAATTCATTAAAATAAATTAAACTGCATTCACTTTTGAGAAATATGATTTCTCCAAATAAATTGCATTCATTTTTGTAAAATATGCTTTCCCCAAATAAACTAAATTCACATGAATCAGGATAATGAAGACTACATCCACCTGTGTATTAATAGGTCATTTTATAAAATATTTACTTGATTACAGAGTGATTATTTTCTGCTGAGATAACAATCTCTTTGATTCTCTGAATTTATTATGAATTATTACCAGATATATGGAAAATAGTTTGAATTTCTCTATTTTGAGCTGCCCTTTATATTGAAAATTTAACAAAAAAGTGTGAGAAAATTTTTATCATTCTACTTTTAAGCAAATAAGAGCAAATTTTGAACAGAAAAACTTCTAGAATAGTTTAGTTTAAATATTCTTAAAACAGGGTAAAAATAAAAATTATTTTTTTACAAGTATTTAAAACACTTTTGCTTTCAAAATATGCCATATAAATTTTCCTTTAAAAACAACTGAATAAAATGTTTTAATTTAAATTACTGAAAAAAAGAATAAAATAATTTTGATAAACATGAAATTTAAATTAAACTTGGTGGCACAACAACCCATCGGTGTGGGGAAAGACCTACAGTGCCCATATCTATTTTCTTGACAGATGACTGTGAAGTGCGAAGCGTATGTCCCAGAGAGATGGTCAATGAACAAACCAAGTTTACCCTACCCAACCCAAGGATTAGAACCTCTGACCTGTGGGTTGGGAATGCATAACGTCACCACTACTCCACCGGGCTTAAGACATGAAATTTATCTATGCTAAATTTAAAGTACTATTTAAATTAACAAAAATAATAAAAATTACTATTACAATGAAAATTCCTAGTAAAAAAATTTTTTTTCACGTTGACTAAAAAGTGTTACTTAATTGTAAGTTGAATTCATGATTTTTTTTAAAGAACTATGTACTATTTTTCAGGGCAAAATAGTTTAGATATTTTACTTCATTTGATTTTTAATATAAATATTATTTTTGTAACGTTTCAATACCCTTGTAAATTATGAGAAAGAGCAGGATTTTTGTATGTTTAAATTCTATTTTTAATAATTATTTGGATGTGTTTGTAAAACAAATTTTTTTGTAAATAAAACACAATGAATTTATTGGTACTTTTACAACATTTTTTTTTAAAAGTGAGCTTATTTTTTCTTTACAATATACCAAGCTGCGCTATATGTATCCCAAATAAAAATTAAAATAAATAAAAATTGAAATCATTGTTTCATTATTGAACAATTTTTATTGGATTAATTTTATTGTTACTATTTTTAAATTCATTAATATTTATCTTATAAAATTATATTTTATTTTGAACATTTTATTTCAGTAATTTATACAACCAATTTTATTTAAAATAAAATATTTTATATTATCGATCTTCTCTATATAATCATTAATTCAAATTGAAGTAACTAAATTAAATGTAAACATGATAGATATTCTGATCGTGTTCCTTAATTTTCTCTTTTATATAAATGTTACTAACTAAATATTTTTGCATTTTATTAATTTAGCTTTAAAATTTTTAAGAAAAAGAATTTCAATAATATAAAATTTTAATTATTTTTTACTCTTGAATGTCACAATCAATAATATGCAGAATACATCATTTTATAATAAAAAGTAATTTAAAAGAGATTAATTTTTTATACACATAAGCTTAGTAAAGTGGCTATGATTACTATTTTGTGATAGGGATTTCTCTAGATGAGATTACTAGATATAGAAATTACTTTAAAATGATTCTTTCAGAAAGTGATTATTTAAGAAAACTAATGACCTATTTTTGTTGGTTTAAAATTTAATAGTATAATTGATTTGAAAAAAAAATAGTATGACTTATGTTTACTGTCATAATAAATATTACTGCTGCATTTTTGTTTCAATATTATGTTTTCTTTATAGAGAAAGATAATAGTCAACAATATTTTTATCATTAATGTTATAAATTAGATCTCAGCTGGCTACTTTGCTATATTATTACCTAAGATGATGCTATCACCAAAGCATTATTTTATGTACATATTTAAAAAAACGCAAGGGATAATTAAGAAAATATAAAATAAACATATGAAAAAATTTTTCTTAATGTTAAAAAAATTGACAAATAATATATAAGCTCACCTATGTTTTAGAAAAAATAATACCCCAAAATTACACACAAAGTTACTGGAAATTAAAAAGATTTTCTATGAAATATATTTATTAATTATAATTTTACAAAGATTTTTTATTAAATATATATTTTTATCTGAAAACTCAATAACAATTTAAGTGTCAAAATATGCAATTTGACTAATATTTTAAGTGTGTAAATCAACATAATACTTTTAATTTTAAAAAATGAAATAAAGTTAGATTAGTTTAAAATGCAGTCACCAGTACTATTAGATAAACTTTCAATTAATAAAATTAAAAATGTTTATACCTCGGTTTAGAAAATGACATACTAATGCTTGCGCCATCATCATTTGACCACATCTAAGCATACACCCCCAACCAGAATCAGATATAAATTCTGTTCCAGGTATTGTAGGAAAATTAGTACGATAAGTAAGCAATATTTTGCTAAGTAGATCCAACTTAAGTTGCTTTGAAACATCTTGGGATATTCCTTCTAAAAATATTAAGAGAATTAATGTTTTGAAAATAATACATTAAGAAAATAATATTTTAACAACAATACTAAAATACAACAATTTATAATATATTTTACAATAATTTTTTTTTTCATTTCAGCATTTATTCATAGTAAATGGAACAAAAAACTTTTCATAAAAGATTTTGATCAAGAAAAATATTTAAATTCACATTTTCTTTAAATTTTAATTCTTAACAGCAAAATTCATAAAAATTCCACTTTGTTAAATATAATTAATAAATATTTATATTTTTAAGAAGATGACCTAATGACACTTCATTTATTCAAAATAAATGTAATTAGAAAGCACCAAAAAAGTATTAAAATAATTATTTTCAGTGAATTTTAAAATATATATATGTTAAAAACATTTATGAAGCATGTTATACAATACAGTTAAACATTCAATAAGCTGATTATATGCTTCATTGAAATAATTAATCATTGAGAAATTTGTTTTTAAATTGTAACTCCATTAATTTAGGAGGGAAAAAACCTTGATTATGAGTACATACCACTTAATGCATAATGATAGCATCGTCCAAGAAGCCAAGCTGCAGAATCAGCCTTTAAATTACTTTCTCGCTTTATACGCCATCCTGAAATTTTAAGATACATCTCAGATTTTTAAAAAATCTAGTAAGCAAAGTATTAACATTTATTATAATAAAAAAACCATGAACATTGATTATATAAAATAAAATTGTCTAGTTTTCTTTTTTCTAGCAAAATAAATTAATTAAGAAACTATTTTAAGTTTCATAATTCTTAAAAATTATTTGGAAGTACCAATTCTATAAAGATAACTTTTATGCAAAAAATTTCAGAAACTTACAATCTTAGTTTAACAAAAAAATTTTAATAAATTTATCTTATTAATTTTCATTAAAATTAATAATTTCAAAAATGTGATACAAAGTTATATTACAGAAAGAGTTGTACAAATTTAATGTAAATTTCTCAAATTTTCTATATATGTTATTTTTATTGTCATCTGAAAGAACTCAAAATACAACTAATAGCCATGAAAAGTTGAGTTAATTATTGAATTACATACCAGATAATTATTAAAATCTATTGTTTTAAATATAAATTATTGCTATAAGAGACTTCTCCATAACAGCCCATGTAAACACCTAGCTAATGCTAATTTATACCTGCAAAAATCAACTCATATAGATCATATACTACAAATCTCAAGAACAATGAATAATGAATCAGGTCTTACTCACTTCAAAGCCATTTATCATTAGATAGATGAAGAAAAGTTTATTATACAATTTAATATATCTGAACAATATTTTCAAAACACTTTTAAGTCACATTTTTCTGATATTTTAAGAAAGGTGATAGTTTTCAACAGATTATAAAAATATATTTAGTATTATTTTTTAATAAAATAAAACAAGTTAAAATATGAGTTATATTAATTTACTGCAGATAAACTTCGAAAAAATAAATAACAGACATATTTAAAAACCATCATTACAACAGTAATATGAGAACCACTAACAATAAATTCAATCAATAAAATGTTACTTGGATAAACTGAACAAAAAGGATACCTTTTGCATTTGCAATGTTTTTTGCACCACTTAAAAAAGAAGTATATAAGTAAATAATCTTGCCTGTATAAAAGAAATTTAGAATATATTTATTCAACTTATAAATTTAATTAACAAAAATAAATAATATTAACACAAGCACACTAATTTTTAAATTCTTGGTAGTACTTAAATCAGATTACAAACAACTCCTTGAATGTTAAATAATCACTAAACATTAGACAGAATTTTGTGCATCTTTACACTTGATAATACAAAAGAACCTTAAATATTGCCTTAATAGAGCTTAAAAAGACCCAAAATATAAAAAAAAATGAATTATAAATCACTATTTCTAAGTCATCTCAAAAGTGGGCCCTAACATACTGTCTTATGTTGCCTCCTAAAGAAAAGTTTTCAATCATTTTTTCTTTATTATAACTAATATTGGCCACAAAAAAAAATAACCAACAGTTAAAATTGAAAAACTATAATCCTGTCCTATTACAAATGACCTTGAAAAAAGGGACCATGGTGCTGAATTGAAAATGTCTTGAGAATGAAACCAACTGATCCCGCAAGAACATTGTTTACGCAAGCACCAGATGGATGCAGAAAGAGAAGCCGAACTAAAACAATTTTTAGGTGGATGATCATAAGTGAAAGAAACAACTTTGGATCGAGCAGCTGGGGCCTGAGTGGAAGCAGCACTGCTTGGAGAGGATGGGAAAAAACCATGACTTCTTGGACCACTAGGCTTAATGTGCTACAAGGCAAGGAATAACTAATACAGTACAGTCCCACTTTGGTTAAAAATTTGCAAATTAAAAAATTAAGGTCAGCACATATAATTAGGTAATTACAGCAATATACAAATAAAACTAGTAATCCTAAATTTTAATAACTGATTGTAGAAGATCATATTGTAGTTAATTACAAAATAGGATATATTTAAATCTTATAAATTTTTCCTACTCTTTTAGAAGGTGCATACTGTCAGTATTTCACATTAATTGATTTAAAAAGAATTAAAGGAAAAAATTACAAATGTCAGTGCATTGTTTTTGCTATAGCCCTTAAAAACGTTAAATTTTCAATGGAAAAAGAAACAAGTGTTTTTTCACCAAAAAGATGGTACGGAATTAAGTTTGTGAATTACTGCTTCACAGAAGCTAACACAGGAAAAGAAAAATGTAACCTCATACGATTTAATTAAGTAAATACAGCAAATATTCCAAAGAAACTTTAACTATACTAATCTTATGAGAAATATTATCCTTAGAAATGATGTGTACTAAATTAACAGTCATTTGTTCTAATTATGAGAGAGAATTCATATACATCTTACATAATTACTTAACTCAGCCCTACTTATCATTTTAAGGTGATATTGTGAAAATCTGTGAATAAAAGTTTGTTAGAAACTCATGAAATTTTTAGCAAATAAGCCATGATCCTAAGATAATTTTTCTATATTTAAATGTTTAAATATAATTTATAATTTCACAAAAGTAATGACTATTTTTATTTAAAAATTACTATACTATTTTTTTTTTTCCTATCTTGTCAGAAGAAAGTTCATAGGTTAATGATATATTTTTCATTAAAGATTCTAAACATATAACCAGAATTATCAGAGGATCTTTCATTTCTTATTATTTATGATTGCAGTTTTCTTTTAATTATGATTTTTGTTAAATTAAAAATTAAAAGTTTAAACAATATTTATGACATTTAAAGATTATGAAATTTAAAGTAAATTTGATTGCATTTACTATTATTCATAATGCATTTTGCATATGAGTAATTATATTTTAGTTTGAGTTGAAAATGAATTTCTTTTTATTTTCAATAAATTATTATCTAAGCTTATTTTTTACAAAAAATACAGGATCAAATACTAAAATTATGTATATTCAACATTAGCAAAAATTTAATTTGGTTTTTTTAAAATATTTCTTCCAAAAATATTTGAAAGAAAAACACAAACACTAAAATGTCTATTTCTTGTAACAGTGTACAATTTTATAATTAGTTCAATTAAAGCTATATAAATGTTAATTATCTAAAAATCAACTTAAATTTTGTAAAAAATTATACATTAGATATAACTTGGATAGTTAGATTTGTATATTGGTACTAAGCTCGATCAGTTCTAGTGATGGCAGAGTTAAACAAAAAAACATCACCTTCATAAGTAAAAGAAAAATATGTATATTTATTGTGTTATGCAAGGATGCTGTTAGGAAGAAAAGGAATCATCACAACAAAATTGTTCACTCAGAAACTGAAAATTTCCAAAAAAATTATATTTGGAATGATGGAATTGAATTTGTTCATAGTTTGTAAATTCCATAACTCATGCCAGGTGGAATTGGATAAATTTTTTGCAAGAATTTTTCAAATCAGTCAGTGATACAGCTTGTTGTATGTATGCCAAGTATTTCTTGCTGATTCATTTGCTTTATCAGTCCCATAGGTATGGATACCTATAACTAGGTATCCAAAAAGGTTATTTCATAATATCGGTTACATAAAGTTTCAAAAATAGTAAAAATTTAACAAATTATAGGATGGTAGTATTTTTTAATACTTCCAAGATGCTCCTGTTATCAACATATAAATTTTAGGAATTCATGGTCGCATAAAAGCATTCATAATAAATTGCTGTAGCTTCAGCAATATATATATAGAACAAACCTTGTTAAAACTGTAACTGTATGAGGTATTTTAAAAATATACACCACTGCTAACACAATCAACTTTTTTAGAAGTATCTGTAAAAGCAGGAATACATGAAGAATTCTGATTGCAATGAGCAGAAAAAAGTTGTTGAAAAGCAACTGGATTTGTACTTCAGTTTTTATAGCTAAGAAACGAATTAATACAGTTTATTGTGGGAATATTCCACGGAATATTTTTATAATGGTCAATGATATGAGCCCATATATAACGTAGCTCAGAGAAGCCAAGAAATAATTTAATTTAAACTAGGAAAATTGGAATGTTAAAAGGTTGAACATGGTTAAGTCTCATTAGAGCTGGAGAAGAGTACTCAGAACACAAAGGATGATGTGGAACTCACATTTTTAAAAAATAATTTAATCAGTTGTTGCTACCTTAAATTCAGTGGCAACTGATGACAACTGACACATAAACTTTGCACAGATGAAGTACAATATACACCTGTATATACTCAAAAGGCAGATGATAAGTGGTGTCTTAGTCTATTTTTGACAGGTGACCTTGCACATTCATACACAGTAGAACCATAATTATTTCAGAAGAGCATAATGGCTTCATAAACTTGAAATAATTACATATGACCAGCTCCCTAAGAAGTGTTGGACACAACCTTGTGAATATTAAGTAATCGCTCTCAATTCTTCGGCAGATATAGAATGTATGGAAATAATGTTAACATTTTGTCAAAAATTATTCCAAGAAATCCTACCTGATTAACCATGGGAACTGACATATTGACAATCTTAAAATCCAGTGCTGAATGTAAACTAGTTTTCCTGCATCTACTCTCCTTAGAGATAAGGTATGTCCATTTCTATCAGACCAATTAGCAAGATTCTTAACTGTTGTCTACAACTGACGTTCTACAAAATGCATAATTGATCCTTATCATGATATCTGTACATCATAAACATATAAGTTGCCATGTGCAGATGAGGAAAACTGATGGAGAATGTTGCTAATAAGTTAAAAAAAAAAAAAGAAATGTGCTTAAAATGCTTTCCAGGAGAACTCCCTTAGATTGAACAAAATGATCAGATGAAACTGATTTTATGTGAACTCTAAAAGTTTACAACTGTAAAAATTTTAAAGATTGAGACGTTACCCCTTATAAAGCAAAGTTAAACATTGTTTGAAGATTACCATACAGCCAAGTTTGGTTGTAAGCTTTTTTTATATCAAAAAAGATGGAAACAAGATTTTTTTTTTTTTTTTTACAACAAAAGTAATGTTTATTTCTGTTTTCAAATGCACATTGTTATCATGTATTGACCATCTTTTATGGAAACTGCTTCGTTAAGGTGATATATATTTATTTTTCTCTAAAATATATATGAAGCAGCATTGACCATATGTTAAATGCTTAACTCAGGCAGCTCATATAAGCTATTGAAATGGTAGCTCAAAAGATCTGATAAACCATCTTTACCAGGTGTTAAAATAGGAATAATTGTGGCCTCTCTTCACAAATTAGGATAATTTGTTCATTCTAAATTCTATTGAACAAAAGAAGTAGATTTGACAAAGAACAGAATAGAATTTAAAATATTATGCTGGGTAGCTTCATAAGTTTGGCATTCACAGCTTTATAATATTATCTTTTTTTTTTTTTTTGCTCTAATCCTTGCAAGAAAATACAGGTCTTTAACTAATTTTAAAATAAAAAATAAACGAATTACTTGAAAACATATTTCATGGATAGATACAAAAGAAAATAATTCAAAATATATAAGTCTATGTATTTTCAGTTATTTTGTGAATATATAATATTTTCAGTTATTTTGTGAATATATATTTTGTATCTAAGTATACAGTTTTTGTATTAATAATAAAATTTGACTATGAACTTGGATTTTAAGAAATAAAAAATATGTTCAATCCTTAGTAAAAAGCCAAAGAAATAGAATTTGTGAAGTGCTTATGATAAAAATATAAAACTGCTATTATATGGTGCTACAGTTAAAATGCACATACATGGAAAAATCTTCCCATTTTCATTACACTAAACTAAACAAAAAAAAAAAAAAAAAAAAAGATTCCAAGTTCAAAATAGAATTTGTGTGCATATATATATACATTGAAAATTTTTGCAACATGCAATTGAATGTCTTTAAATGATGAAAGCCAACTATACATAAATGTTAACTTGGTCTTCCTTAAGCAAGCAGTGGGAGCAGCAATGTGAAAAGGGTGCTATGAATAATCTTAATTTCACACTAAATGTCAATATGAGCAAGTAAATTTTCATTTAGTAGAACTATATGTCTTTAAGAAATAACCAAATAGAATATAGAATAAAAAAATAATTATATAAATCAGTATTTGAAATTCATAAGATTCACAGAAAATATTTTTAGATAAAGTCCTCCATATAACTTTTATACCATAAATATAAGTGTTATTTATCAATCATAAATTTTTTACATCACAGTATCAGTATGTATGCATTTATGTTAATTAAAAAAATTTCAAGTCTTAACAAATTTTGTGGATATAATTAAGCTGATGACTACAGATATTCCGATATTCCTACATATTACATTCCTATTTCTATCCATACTACCGTATTTTCCTGTATATAATCCGCAGATTATGTTAAAGTTCTAAATTTTGTTGTGCATAATATATGCTTTCATGGATAATCTGATAAAAAACATTCGCCATTAGAAAAGCTTAAAAGAAAGTTTTGAAAGACATACTGTTTATGTTTCATAAAATAAATAACAGGTGGTACCAAGACACACCTGAGTTATTTAAGCTATAATCGGCTCTGACCAATTACGTTAAAAAAAGAATTCGGTTCCTCGTAAATGTATTACAGTTGTAAATTTACTAACGTCAATTCGCCTTGACATGAGCCGCTTCGTTTTGAAAATATTCACATTCGTATATCGTCATATGAAAGCAAACACTATTAAGTTACATAACAGAATTTAAATTAAAAGCTACAGCAAAAGCAAATAAAAAAATGGCGAAAAACATGTTAAGTGAAGTGAAAAATAAAGCATATGCAGTATAAAAGAAAAATGTATGAAATACGCACTTTGTAAATAATTCAATTTTTTTCATTTGAATATTAAAGAAGCAAATATATATTTTTTAAATATGTTTAACATCGTTTTAAAAGTTATTAGAAGCTAAATATCGATAAGTTTTACAAGAATCTTCTCGAAATTATTGTTCTTGATCGATCTTGTGCTTTCATCTCAAGTTAATCGCACTTTGCGATGAGGTGGATGTAGACTGCTATTTTTCATAATAAATGCTTTTTTACCATACAATTTATTAAATTTTTAATCATTCAATGCACTTTTTTATTTTATGTGACACCCATATTACCAGCAATATATATTTTAGACTATTCGCCGGAAAAAACTTGCCGCTGATTATACACTGTAGCAGATTATGCGATGGTTTTTATCCTTTTACTAGAAAAAAAGGCTGTTCAGATAATACGCTACTGCGGATTATATACCTAAAAATATGGTAATTTCATTGATTGACTTCTATTTGAACCTAAAATTGGCAATCATAAAAATTTTTTCTATGTCCCCCTGGACAGTAATTTTTATGTCAGTGTAAAACAAAACAATCAAAACTTGCATGAAAACCAAAAGTTTCAAGAGATATGAAACTTTTTGAGAATCATCAGAATAATAAGATTGACAAAACTAATTGGAAAATAAGGGGGGGACAAAAATGTATAAACTGTTAAACACATTGATAAAAAAATAACACATGGACAAAAAAATATAAACTGTTAAAAAATATAACATATCTATGAAACACTGTTATAACATATATGTGATAAACAGATAATATGATAAATATCACATATCTGTTAAACACAGTAAATTTTATTAATACAAGATAAATATTACCCACAAAAATGAAACCTGGCTTATCCAGGAAAATCATGCTGATATCCAAAATAAAATCACCTAAATAAATATATCTGCCTATTAAAATTATAAGAACAAAGTTTCAATGCATTACTTTTGAAATTTATTGCCATTTTTAAATATTCCTTCATATCCTACACAATGGAAATTAATATTAGGTTGGGGAAAAAGTTATCCATTATTTTTTCGGTAGACGCCTGTAGTGATCGCTATCTCGTGAGGTATCTATCGAACAATTTCAAATTTATGCTCATTGGAAAGGTGACATTTGACACTAAAATATTCTCTTGCGGTTTTTTGTTTGATTAATTCAGTTATGAGTACAAGGATTTAAAAATAGAAGACAACAAACAGAAAATTTGATACATTTTAGTTTTTCTTTTATAATGGCGAAAATGCTAACGAGGTGGCTAAAATTGTGAAAGGTGTTTATCGTCCTATATATGATTGTAACAACCAGTTATGCACAAATTTGGTTTTGTCGATTCCGTTTGGGTATTTGGATGCTAAAGATGCACCTTGCATGGATACAACATCGTCGAGAATGTCTATAAAATATCAAAAATTATCAAACTTGACAGCATGTCAGCAGTTGTAGCTTCGCACAAGACCTAAAAATTTACATGGAAACTGTTTTAAACCTTTTTACAAAGTGAATCTGAAAGAAGTTACAAAAAGTTTACGTAAAAATAATGGATTTCTTTTTCCCCAACCTAATATTAGCAATGACTTTAAAAAATAGGAGTAGTAGAATATGGGTCGTGATAATATGATTTAAAGATTGAATAGATATCTGAACCATGACAAACACATCATATTATTAAACAAATTTTAGATTAAAAATAAGCCAATTCTGATAGTTAACAAGAATGATGACTTTAAAAAATAGGAGTAGTAGAATATGGGACGTGATAATATGATTTAAAGACTGAATAGATATCTGAACCATGACAAACACATCATATTATTAAACAAATTTTAGATTAAAAATAAGCCAATTCCAATAGTTAACAAGAATTTTTTATAAACAGAAAAATGTAAATGAAAATTAAAAGTGGTAAGAAGAATTTGAATGAAATGTCATGGAATTGTAAAATTATACAACTAAAAAAGCCAGGCACAGATATAAAAAAGATTGCACAAATTAAGACATGTCTTACTGTCTTTTATTATGTTCAGTGTTTACATAAAATCAAATAGCATTACAATAGATGTAATCTTAAATGTCAAAAAATGTATATGAATGAAGAAAGTTTAGAATAAAGCAAATAAGAAGGCTTTAAAATAAAAGATTTGACAACTTATTTATAAGAAAATTTTAATTTGAGTTTTGACATATTAATTTATTAAAGTCAAGGGTAGTCTTTAAAAACATTTATATTTAAGAAATGTCCTTTGCTTAATTTATAATCTTGATTTTCTTTTTTAAACTGCCAATCGTGATTTAAAAAAATGGCAATTTTTATATAAAAATAATTATATATCAATATTTGAGTTTTTTTCTCTGGTTTGATAGTAAAACTAATAATTTTAATTGATACATTAATGTTATAAATTAAGAAAGTTTTTAAAATCTTCACATATGAAAAAAAAAATTCTATTAAAACTGTTACTTATTTTATGAAAGATTAAAATGAATCACATGGCAGTCAACATGTTAAATGAATAAAATATAATATTTTCTTAAAATTATGTTTACATTTGGGAATTATGAAAAACAGAAAGAATAAAAAGTAGACAGAATAATTTATTAACCAATAAGTTAAATGATTATATATATGCAATATATATAAGGAAAGAAAAAATTGCTATTTTTGAAAGATTTTCAAGAGACCTCTATAAAATATCTATTGAAAAACATAAGGACAATATATAAGCAAATTTAAAAAAATGAAAACAAAAATAAAAAGATGAACAAAACTACTTTAAGAAAATCTGCGAATTTTCAATCATTGATGATTTACTTTTAAAATAAATCCATGCATTTGAAATATAAACCAGGAAAAATCTAGACAAATAATTTTAACAACAAAGAGCAACACAACAAGTAAACACAATAACTGCAAATTAAAAAAGGTAAAAACATTTATAGGAAATATATATATATATATACATATATATATTTGAATATAAAAATTATATACACACACAGCAGTTTATATAAAACTATATAAAAAATTAACATGGTTAAGTTTCAATGCAGCAAGTATACATTGATAAAATGACAAAATTATTGATTGATTTGGCTGTTTTTGCTCCACAGTCATTTTTAGCAAACAAGGGCTAATGAATCCAGGATCTACAGTTTAAAGTGGATACTGAAACAATACAAACATCCATAGCCAAAGTAGGATTTGATCCTATGCACTGTTGAACCGAAGGCTAGAGTGGTAATCCATTCGGCTGCCAGATTGGTAACAAAATTATTGAAAAGAAAGAAATTATAATTTTACCAATAATCAGAATTAATATAAATTTATGTCAATTTTCTGAAACAACTTATTAAAAAGGTCTAAAGCAAGAAGTAAAATCGAAACACCAGTAAACAATAATAAACTGAATGACCAAAATCTAATCTTACTAGAACACTTCTATATCTGGCAGTCTAATTATGTTAAACTGACATTCAGGTTAACAGAAATACACTAAAAGTTATAAAATTTGATTAAAATTTCCTTAGTAACAGCAAAGTATAATATTAAAACGAGATTTATTTTAATTTAAATATACAGCATATTTAAAAATTAAAAATTCAATCATTTGATCTTAAACATCAATTTAATAAAGAAACTGTAAATTAAATGCAATTTAAATATTAAAAATGCACAAATAACTTAGAATAAATATTCATAAATGTAACATGCTAAAATATTTAAAAAAAAAAATGTACACACATTACTGAAATCCTAGGTAATACATTACCATATTTCATATTATTCCACATAGATCGTAGTTTTATTTTAACTTGATTAGGCTGAATATTATCAGTCTTTTTAAAGAATGAACTTTTATCAGAAGAAAGTAACTGCTTTCTAGGTGTGTGTAACATTGGCCATTCTTTAGGTGAGTCAACAGAATTACCTTCCACTGAATCACTTTGAGTTTTATCAAGCAATTTTCCAACAAAAAAATTGGAAGGAATTTTGGGGTTCGCTTCGCAAGTTGTTGCTTTCTTTGAAGCTGTGTTGTAGCTCGTTTTCGATGAATTTTTTGGAAAATTTCTCACACAGTCATAAGCTTTGCAATGATTTTGCTTTTCAGTCTTATCTTCATTTGCAAGTTTACGAAAATTAAATTCTGTGAGCTGAGGTGAACATCCATCTACAACAGCTTTCGTATCATAAGTAGATAAATTTTCTTTCAAACATGGATTTGATTCCCTATCATTAGAAAAGTAAAAGAAATCAGAAGTTGCACCGTATTTTGCATTATTGTAATTCAAATCATCTAGCTCACAATTAGTAACGCATTTTGACTGTAACTGAATGGTTGGAGAGCCCGATGCAGAGTTATTATGGTCTTTAGAAGGGTTTAAAGTCGTCATTGATGGGCAGTAGATTTAATTATAGAAAAAGAAAAACGTTTTCTAGAATTTCAACCCATAATTATATCCATCACCTACATCTCTTCCTTATCTTACGTGGTCACTATCTCACATGAAAGTAAATATATCATACAGAAAAGTCATACGATTCATTCTTTACTCAGAAAATTACAGGTAATCCCAGATTTTTCGGAATCCAATGAAAAATAGGCAATTTCGTAATTTGCCAATGATGGAGGTCACAGAAAGGATGGGAAATTATTCCAAATGATATTTAATATATTTCTTAACATGGAAAAAGCAGATTTAGAAATGCTTCGTCCAGGATGCAAAATATCTAAAATCAGGGCCAAGATAAGTTCTGCTTTACAGACATATGTAAATAATCTAGAACACATTTGTTAGTGTACAATTCATCGAATGAACTATAAAATAGACGAACTTTGCTTAAGTCGAAGAAAACATAATTATGAGTCAGTAATAAATGAAAAAACTATGGTTAAGTACTCCATCTTCTATTGAAGATTTACCACTAGGGATGGGAAGAAATACTTGTAATCAGTATTTTGTAATCGGTATTTTAATGTAACAACCTGTAATCAGTACTTTTTTTCCCAAATACTTGTTACTTCCTGTTGCAAAGTTGATGCGAGTTCAGATATGTTTCAAGTACGTGCCGAGCGAGTCGTACGTGCTTATCACAAAGTAACAAGCAGGTACTGATTACTTTGTACTCGCTTGTTCCAAAGTAATAAGGAACAACCACGTACTGATTACTTTGTACTCGCTTGTTCCAAAGTA
>JAPDSC010157412.1:0-12213 GCA_026290005.1 Latrodectus geometricus | reverse complement strand
ACTTTGTACTCGCTTGTTCCAAAGTAATCAGGAACAACCACGTACTGGCTTGTTCCAAAGTAATAAGGTACAATCGCGTACTTGCTTGTTACAAAGTAATAGTACAACCGCGTACTTGCTTGTTCCAAAGTAATAAGGAACAAGCGCGTACTCGCTTGTTCCAAAATATTCAATGTAATTAAGTCGCATTCTCTAGAAGGGAGGATGGATAGGAGAAGGGAAATTACAGCTGGTTTAACTGGAAAATAGATGAGGGATTCTTTGAAATTGGAAGAAATCGCTTAAGTAGGAGAGGGGAGCGTAATGAATAAAATAAATTCGTTTTAATATTATTATTAATAATTTATATAGTTATTAATAATAAAAATTACATTTATATAAACTATAATTTATTAAAATAAAATTTTAAATTTTTATGATAAAAAATAATTTAATAAATTTCAATAAAAAAAAATCGAGTTGCGAGAAATAAAAATAATAGATGGGCTTGAATGAAATAAGCATTTCGTTCATTCCTTTTGATTAATGAAATAAATGAGTTGGGAAAGTTAGTAATCGTGGTGCATTTATTTAGTGATTATCATTTTTTGTCAAATATATCACGTTTTTATTATTTATTATTATTTTAAATTTCTTTATTTTTAATTAAATTTTTAAAATGTTGTTTTCGTATCCAAAATTCTTCTAATAACTTGAAAAAAAAATGAATGGGATTTTTTAACTTTATTTCAGTTTTAAAGATAATTTTATAATATATTTTACATTAATAATATAGCTTCAGTTTTTTACATTAACAAATAATTTATTAACAAACAAATAAATAATTAATTAATATTTTTAATTAACTTCAATTTAATTCATTATGAAGTTTTATTTTGAATTTCAATTAAAAATTAATTAATTTTATAAAATTAATTTTTGATTTCAATGTTTGTATTAAAAAAATCTAATTTTAAATTGAAAAAAAAATTTTTTTTTTTGATCATTTGAACATGTGCGAAAATGTTTTTATACTAAGGTATAATAAGTATATTAATAAATATCAATCATTATACTCCAAATACTGCTTAAAATATTTTGATATCACAAACAAAACGCTGCATAGACTTATTGATATTTCCTGAATTTTATAATTTCAAACTACATCGAATATTAAAATTATATAATTATTATTTTTAATTAAGAATGTAAATTTATTATTTTTAATTAAGAATTGTGAAAGTTTCAATATAAATCCTGGAGTTAATTTGATAACAAAAAAAGAATATATTTTGTATTGAAATTTATTTGTCACAAATTTCTGGACAAAATATAAAATAATTCTATTTAAATAAATGAACTGAAATTTCTTACAAACTATGATTTTAATAAAAATTTTAAACAATGAAAAAATGTTTGAAATTTTTATAACCTAATTAGATAATAAAAGAAAATTTGAATTAACATGTATGATTCTTTTTCGATAATATAATTACATTACATAATTTAAAAAATTTTAAGCATGAGAGTATTGGCTAAATGCGACAATTTTGCTTGAAAATGTTACCGTGATATATATCATAAAAATATATGACGTAAATTCAGCAATCACTTTGGTGGTATTAAAAATAAAAAATGTAAATATGTATTTATAATATAATTTAAATATTTGAAAAACCACCAGCTGTTTGAATGAGCCCCTAATAAATCAAATTTCCAGATATGCTTTGTTCATAACACTAAGTATTTGAAATATTATTAAATCAAAATTTTCATGATTGGAAATTTTATGAATTTTGTTACCATAGTTATTGAAGAAAAGGAAAAGAAAAAAATGTAAAGTTTTATATCTCGCTATTAAAACACTTACATTTTTGGTTTAGTTTACAGATCTTGATAAAAATGTTTAATCACATTCCTTACAAATTACATCTTATTTCTTTATATTCTTATAGAATCGTTACTTTATACCAAAATTGTGAATTAAAATATAAATATCAAGAAGTGTATTTTATATAATAATTTCTTAAATATATGAAAAATATGTAATATTTTTTAATAATAGAATGTAATTAGTTTCAGTTTAAAATATAGTACATAAGTCATGATAAAGTTATAATTGAACATAAATGGTTTATATTTAAGAAATATGTGCTACAAATCTAAAATACACATGGGAAATAGCAAATAAATTTTATTTCCAAGTGTATAATACAAAAAATGTTATTTATTTTTTTAAAAAAACTAAATTTTAAGTATTGAAACTTTTTAAATTAATATTATAATAAATCATAAATGGGAAAAATGTGAAGCTTAATCATAACGCTTAATTAAAACTAGACAAATTTTCTGAAAATTGATTGTTTTCTTCAAATTTCCTAGAACTATTTTAATTTTCCCACCAGTGTATGCTATCTCATTTTTAGAAAAGCAACAGTATAAAGAACCCTATCTATTTTTTGGTCGTAAAATTCCCCTTCTTCCGTTGGGGTCTGTCTACTGCTGGACATAAATTTTTATAATGAGCATTTTAATAAGGATGGGACTCTCCGTTTTATTTTACGACCTTAAACTGAAAACCCCTTCTTCTACTGTGAAGGTTAGTCTGCTGGACATAACTTTTTGACCAAGGGCTCTATTAAATGGGGACTTTCTCACGGGGATTATTTTAAGCTTGTTAAATACATATTTTGTATTTTATTTTGGTTTCGAGGTTTTTTAAATTAAAAATAAAATGTTTAAATTAAAACTTTTATCGTTATCTTATTTATTCTGCTAATTTTTTTTATTTTGATCAATATAAACATGTATATTTTTTATTCTGACATTGTTTAGTTTTGTCATTGTTTGTTAATTATATTGAGTTTAAAATATTAGAAAAAAAGTTGTTTCACATTTTTTACGATACAATTAATTTTTATTCGTATAATTGGAGTATTGATTTGAACATAATAAAGGCATATTTATATAAGTTTAAAATTTTGAAAGGAAAAAGAAAATGAATAAATTAAGTCAGTTTTAACTTTTCGCCTTTATTTATGCCAAATGTGTATTTTTTAAACTATGGATTAATGTAAATAAAATATATTTATTTTGTTCCTCATTTTGTATTAAATATTACATAAAATTTAGATTTTTTGTAAAACTGTTTTATATTTTTTGATATTTAATGAATTTTTAAATAACTATTAAAGTTACTCTAATATAGAATGATCATATCTACTTAAAGTATATTAAAACAGTATTAATAACAAAGCTAATTTATTTGTCTACAAATTATATAGGACTATTGAAATTAAAACAAGATATTTGTATTAATGCAATTTTTATTTCCGAAGAACCTGATTTATCTACCACATAAAATATATACAAATAAATGTTTTTTTATAAGAAAAATTACAGTTTATTATACTATCACAAATATTAATATAATTATTTTGTTAATGTTTAAAAATATAAAAAAAATTTGAAAATTTTGTTTTTTTAATTAGTTGCTGTATTTTTTTAAGCAACTTTCAACAAAAAGTAATAATTTCTTTTTCTAACAAATAAAAAATATCTTTGTTATTAATTAATCCTCTCATATAAAAATTATTCACAAATTATTTACCATTTAATTTTAAAATTTTATTTATTTCATTTAAAAATTTTACTAAATTGAAATAAAAAATTAAGCTGATAAAGTTGAAAAATAGGAATTATTTTCTTATTTTTATCTAATTTTATATTTTAAGTAACATTGGAAATCGGTAAAAAATACTATTGAGTAATTTTAAGATTTAATTTTGACGAATAGAAATATTTAAATTCTGAAAATAAATAATGAAATATGAATATTTATATTGAATGAAAAATGTTTATGAAAAAGTTGGTAATTTTTCATAGAAAAACTGTTTTTGGAGAAAATTTAGATTTATCTGCATAATGCGCAATGCAGAGAAATATAAATTAAAGGATTCTAAGAAAACACATAAAATTGCAACTAATGAAATGTAAGCCACATAAAAATTATTTTTCTTATAGATTATCACATAAATACCTATTATTTAAGTTAATATTTATTTATAAATGGTAATAATTTAAATTAATGCTAATTATAATAATTTATAAAATTACATTAAATATTATACATTTAATAGTTTATTTTATTAATTCAAGTATTAATTTAATTTTTAATAAATTTATTTAGTAAATTAATGAAAACTTTGTAAGTGTTTTTTAATCCAATAGATAGCAGCACATTAAATGTAACAAGTACAAAATGTAATCGGTAAAATACTTGTTACTTTAAAAGTAACTGTAATCAGTACGTACCAGGTACAAGAAAAGTAACTATGTCCCATCCCTATTTACCACATTGAACAAAGCATTAAAAAAAGAATTTTTTTAATGCTTTGTTCAAAAATTTAAAAAATTCTTTAATTTCAAAAATTCTTAAATTTCAAAAATTATTTTCATTTCAAAAAAAAATTTTGAAATGAACATACATGTTACATGTTAAAAAGTTATAATAGCTGTATGTTAATAATTTGCTTTATCGCCGATACCTTGCAGGTGTTTTTAGCTTTCTTGAATACAAAAAGTGTCTCTCAGAATGTCTATTTTATACATGCGTCTAGAAACTGAGAATCTGAAAGAGTGACGTCACAACTACTACGCGAATTTTAGAAAATGAAAAAGTCAAGTGACGCTCTCTAGTAGGGAGAAAAACGCTTTAAATGTCTAATCTGAGGAAAAAGAAGTGCTACATATATGTTATTACATTTTTACATATATGTTATCATTGTTATTTAGTTTTATATAAGATAATCTGATTTAAAACTATAATTCAGAATGTTAAACAACATTTTTTTACATGAGCTAGTTTAAATTTTATTATTATTGAAAATTCCTTGATTTAAAAAGTCTGTTGGAATCTGAAAACATGTTCTCCCAGTCTGATATGTTCTGAAAGCAGATTACTACGAATTGAATGTTTTTAAATTAAAATAAAGTGGAAATAATCATGCTATCTAATCAATCTCTATTTGGATGTTGAATATTAATTGAAAAACATCAAAATCTAAGCAGAGATCGATACTGATCCTTGAAAAATTGCTTCATTATTAATGCTAAACTAAATACAATATAAATGTTAAATTTAATTTTTAAATAGAAAAAGTGTCTTTTACAGAAAAGTACTAATTTTTATTGTTTGTTTTTAGTAGATATAATCTCTTACCCATTGTCTCTATTTTTCTCCCTTTGATGACTCGATTGAACAAATTGTAATCTTCTCAAACTCTAAATCAGCTTTAGAAGCCATACGAAACGGTGAGTCAGCACTGACGGGAAATATTAATACCCTTCTTCACTCTCTAAATATTCCATGCATTCTCCAGTGGATTCCTGCACATGTGGGTATTGAGGGAAATGAATGTGCAGATGCCCTTGCAAAAGAAGCACGAGATAAAGAGCAACCTCGAACAGTCACCTGTACAGACGCAAATGCCGTTGCCAGGCGAAGAATCTATGATCAGCATCTTGACAAGGCAACAATCCCTGATCTAGACTGCCCAAGAAACCTCTCCTCTACAATAGCTCGGCTGCGTACTGGACATTTCAAGGGCATGAAGATATCACCAACTGGTATTAAATCCTATCTCAACTGTGAGCACTGTCTTCAATCCGAACTAACTCCAGATCATGTCTTAAACTGCCAAGCCATTATCCACTCCCTCTTCGAACTAGGAGCTCCACCAATTGAGATCCTCCATAGCCACCGGGCTCCAGAACTAGCAGATCTCATCAACAAGACTTTTGGTGGACTGTAGACTTTTTTTTTTTTTTTTTTTTTTTTTTTTTTTTTTTTTTTTTTTTTTTTGCACTTCGCACTTACTCATAGACACGGCAACAACAACAACAGTAGATATAATCATATACTACTACAAAGTAGTGCATGTTTTTTAAAATTTTATTTGTGTGTGGTCATTTTTCATTAGGTCCCATTGAAAAAAATGTTCGAAGATTTTTTTAAGGAACACATATAATTATTTTAAGCTACAAATTCTGTATATTAGTTATGGAAAAATATTCATAAACATGTTTCGTGAATACTTAATTTCTTAATAAACTAAGGAATTAAATATCCACGGAGATGTTTAAGAATATTTTTCATTCAAAAATCTTATGATTATAATTTTTTTAGCAAACATGTCTAATCACTCTCAATGCTGAAAATTATTTTTATATTATTACCTAATTTTAAAATCAATACCTAAATATATCTCAAAATAAAGTGAATTATAGTTATAAAAAGCTTTAAAAAATTTTATTTTAAAGATTTATCAAAACTGTAGAGCCAAAATTATTACCATAAATACTCTATATCACTAGTTTCATAATAGTAATTCTAAGCTTATTATTGAATTCAATCTATTCATATGTTTTTGGTACATTTTGAACATAAATTAGGTTTTAATTTACAAGTGTTGCATTGATCAATTTTTATCAAGTGATCCCTAAAATGATTTTATTGTGTATTTTTTTGTTAAAAATATTAATGGTAAAATATAATTGCTTATAATTTTTACTTTCTCATATTAATAATTTATTACTTTACTTTGATTTAACTAAGTGTGAGGCATTAGAGAAGTGGTTTTTTTTTAAATTGGCATGGAAGTTGTATCTTAGCAATCACTTTGTTAATTATGTTTTCATTATGATTAAATAAAAAGTTTTCTTCATAAACATTGCTTTCTGACAACTTTTTTCCTTACTGACTCATATGATACACACATTGTTAAAATATAGGTTTTTGTTACTTTTATATTCAAATTATTTGACAGAAAGTACACTAAATAATGTATATTTTTAGTATTTCTTTATTTTATTGTAGTTTTAATTACTTCTGAATAATGGATCAAATTAAAAGAAATTATTTTAAACTAAAATATTCTTGTAAGAAAATCTTGCAGCCACTATTAGATTTTAAAATATTGCAATGTTCCTTAATGATAACTTGGCTTTATACATAAAAAAATGTATTAATCAATTACATAGTTAAAATATGTTAAATGTATTTTAAATTATTTTTCATAAAAATTGGACTACCATTGAAAATATGAAAACAAGTGTATTGTTTGGCAATCTTAAAATTTCCCAATGAATTTTTTTAATGTTGTCATACAACTATATATTATATATAGTCTTCAAATTTTCAAAAGCTTAAAATTAAATTAATAAAAGTGTTGACTACCTACTTTAATTTTTTTTCTAAAGTCTTTGATGAAATGTGAATTCGTTTCATTTTCTAAATTTCCTTTAAACTTTTCGAATTCTTCAAGTGAATTGAACTCTAAATCTTCATATTCAAGAGTAATGTTATGCTCATTACACACATGAATTTTAATCTCTTCCTTTTTAGCACAGAAATCACAAAAACTACATTTCATATCCATCATTTGAAAATAGCGGTAAATAATGAAATTCTTTCTCATTTACACTCTTTTCCCCACTAGATGAAGCTAAATGCTTTTTCTATGCGTAGGGTGTGTGACGTCATTCTTTCAGATTCTCAGTTTCTAGACGCTTGTCTATTTTATGACGTTTTCTGAAGTCACTCTTTCGCCAAAATTCGCCGGCGTCAGTTTTCTGGCGAATTCACTCTTGTTGCTATTGGCTTTAGGAAGGCTGCAAATTTGTTCACAGGGTTGCTTGTGGATAGTGTCTTTTTTTGTAGATAACTGAATTTTGTATGTTTTGTGGATTCCTGGTATCTGACAATAAGCGTGCCAAGTAGGAAACAATCGCTTGATTAATTACATCATTCCAAGCATTGACCAATGAAAGATTATTCACAATTCGCAAATTCCAATATTATTGTTTTTTCGTTGGCAATACATTTTATTGTATATTTATCACTTTTACAGATAAAAATAAATTGATACGCATAATATACCCAATTGTGAATTTTCTATAAATTAAATTGTAAATGTCTTTTTAAAATTACTTTAAGTAATTTTAAAATGACATTGAAAGTATAAATAATGAAAACATCAAATTCTACTATTATCATTAAAAATGTTGAAGATTTAAGTAGTATTAAGAGTTAATATTATTACTCTAATATGTAAGCATAAATATTATTTCCAAAGCATAATGTTTGGGTTGCGTTTGATTTAATTCTTAAACAATGATAATTGTACCGATTGAAATCACTGTGAAATCATTTTATAAAAATTTGCTACTTATTAAGCACTTTTATAGATATATGTATGACTGCTTTTCATTAAATTAAAAATCCTAATTCCATTAATGATTATATTTCATATAATCTTTATATAACAATATAATATAATATTTATATAACAATTCAAATAATTTTATTTATCATATTAAAATTCTTGCAAATTAATGACACATGTATAATGCAATTACAATCAAATTAAAAATTTTTCCTGTTCGAAATAAATAAAGTTTATATTAAAATTATAGAGTTTTTAAGTCAATTTTTATTGAATTACAATAAATATAGCAACCTAAAAATATTATTCAAATTTTAAAAATTAAAAAAAAGAAAATATGCAGTTTTTAAAAATATTCTGAAATATTTTATCGAAAAATTGTTTTTTCAAAATTATTGTTAATTAATCCAGATAAATTTTCATACAGTTGAGATTTTTATTTCATTTCAAGTAATTTTAATCACATGGGTCCCATAAGCCATTGTTACTATTTAAAAAATATAACTAAATAATAAATATTTATATTATAAAAAAATAAAATTCTAATAAATTTGTTGAGCTGTTAACATAAACTCATTTTTAAAACAATCAATTATACATTCTCTAATTTCCACAGAAACTTCAGAGCACATTTATTTTTACACCACTCCAGATGGCAAATGGTGATCATCAGGATACTCTCAGAACGACCTTTCAGGACCAAATGGACTTCATTTGGATGCGAGAGAATGTCCGATGGATATCTGTCGACGTCCTACGGACATTCTCCTAACATCTCAATGTCCGGAAGTAGCACGTTTGAAGTCCAACCAACACTCTCTGGAATACAAAGCCTGAGCGCGTGAGTTATGAGTCATCGGAATAAGACCTATTGACATTTTCGCCGTCGCTGATATATTGGCTAAAGAAGCAAAATTTGTGCGCGATACCTTCAAATGTCTTTCTTCTTTTCATAATTTAAGTAAAATTCACATTAAATTTAATAAAACTAAAACTATTTTTATTTTTCAAATTAATTTTTGATTTGTTAAAGTAACTTTTTAAAACAACTTAACTTCTCGTTATTTAACGATAAAAGAATTTTGCTTTACTTGATATTTATTTTTTAATCAGAAAAAAAAATAGACAAGGAAATTTTAAACTTAATAAGAATAGGAAATTTTAAAATTTTTACCCTGTTATTTTTCACTAAAACAGTGATATGTAAAATTTAATATTAGAATTTTAATATCATAACTATAACAAACTCCATTTCCTTAATGTTAAAACAAGTAGTAATTTACACGAAAATTGAAATATGGCTTTAAGTCAAAAGTATTTATAATTTAAAAAGACACAGTTGAAAATATTCATTTATTGAAAAATAGTAAGACATAAAAAATTAGATTGCTTATTCTGTTGGTTATTTGTTAAAAAAAATTTATATGAAGTTAAACATTTGAATTTTAATGTCATAATTAGATAAAATTGTATATTCTCCAACTTAAATAAATAAGTAAATAACTCAAAAAATAAAACACAAATTAGAAATATAATTTCATATCTAATGAAATGTTATTTTTCCAATGTTTTTAATTTTCGTTTTCTTGGAGTTTTTTTTTTGACATATCATTTTTATTTCGACAATAATTTTTCAAAAGTATATTAGACGTCACTCAAACAATTCGCCTTACTATGTCTTCAGCTGTATGGCCAGAGAAATAAGTATCTACATCATTGTAAATTTCAAAGTTATTCATTAAAGACATTGTTAATTGAGTCATAAAATTTTCTTTGGTTAGACTCTTTGAGAAATTTACCTTCATAATCAGGTGACAATAATTTTTAGGCTATTATGAAAGAAAAACTTACAACTCTAATGACATCAGAATTAGGAAATTGTCTATAACTAATTGTTCCCTGCATGACTCAAATTTTAAATTATTGCATATTGTATATACACAGTAACCTGCAATGTAAAAAAAAATTGAGGTTAACACCTTAATTTTTTACTTTAAGAATAATTTTTTACTTTAAGATTAAAATTATTCCTATAAAAACTGACAGAAATATATTTATTCAAATTATCACGAATTAACATTTTATTTTTAGTTTTGTGAATTCAAAAAATTTAATTGCAGTATATGATTGAATCCTAACAATTTTTTAATGCTAGATTTGTAAAAATTTTTAATTTCAAAATTAGCACAGAGCTATGAATTAGATTAAAACTATACAATTACAGTAGTAGATTGTTCATTAACAATATTATGTTATGGAAATAATGGCTGATTTCACAATAATTTGATATCAATGTGTATTACTTTTCATGTATTTATATATTTGACATATATACTAAACGATTACACATTTATTGAATTACTGTATTATTAAAAATTCATTTTTAACATTTCCCCTTAAACTTTTATACAAATAAGATATCCTTACATTTATAAAATAATTTTATTATACTTTTATACCGTTCTTTCTCTTAAAATTTCAAATATTTGCGAAACACTTTATTTGAATATTCAATTAAAAATACGATATAGTAAAATAATGCGAGTGAACTCATACATTCTAAATAAGAATGATAATTAAATGTATGGAACTTACCCTTGATGACTTCATTGGTTTAAAATCATTTCCTGAAATCATAAGAATCTATTTAAAAGTTCTGTGTCTTTTGGAAACTTTAATACACTGACTGTAGTATTAGTGCTATCATAGTTTCCTTTGCAAAAAGGAACACTGCATTTGAATGGCATTATTTTGATGTTTCGGGGAATATATAATATCCAGAGAAATAAAATTCCATAGAAATCTCAGTTTGAAAAATAAATCCACTAAATAAAAAATTTATTCAAAACTTAAAAACGCCACCACGTTGTTCGTATTTTAACGCTCATTTCGAGTTTCCCTTCAAATTAGCTACACAAGCCTTTTCTTCTTCACAGCCACTTCGTGTCTGCGTGCTCAGGCCTTGTATTCTAGAGGGTGTTGGTCCAACGCACCTCCGAGACTGACGCTATTGAGCACATATTTGAACATTCATATAACAGCCGTAATAAGGTTGTTTACAAATTTTAGTATTAAATAATGAGTATTATCATTGTTTTTAAACAATATAATTCAGTTAACTTTATTTTTATGTTATTAGATAAAGTTTACATAATTCATTTACTAGTAATAATGTGTATTTTAGTTTATAATTTCATTATTTTTACATAAAGCTTTTTCAAATGTTATTTTTTTCTGTATTAGTGAAATTCGTAGTTTGTTTGAGAAAACAAATTACTCGTTTTCTATGATAAGTAATTATTTTACTTTATAATTTTTCGCTACCTTGTTATGAATTTAAATTAATACTTTTCTGTAAAAAATAAGTAAATGGAATAAAATTGTTAATGTATTAACGGAAAATTTCATTCAAAATAAATAATTAATACCTCTGAACAAAGGAATTCTTACTCTTTTGGGGTACATCTAAATGCTAAAATTTTTTAAAAAGAAAGGTAGCTCAAAAAGTGCTACATTATTTAGAAATATTATATACCAAACATTTATGATTTTAAAATGCACATGAAAAGTAACTCGTTTAATTCACCAACTCAAAAAGTAATTATTGAAATTTCTTTGATCAAGGTTCCTACACAATCTTTTGAAATTTTTTTTTTACAATTATTGATAGTAAAACCTGATTCATTTATCTAAATTTTTTTTATTTTTATAAGTTGTTTTAATCAAAAATGTCTCAATGACGGTTTATATTCTATATCCTAAATGACTGGCAACCTTATTTTGCTGCAAAGTATTGAAAATAACCGAGAATCGAAAATTTAAAATGTCACAATTAAATTAAGTTCTAATTAATAATTTTAATTCTTTTTTATAAGAAAATAGCCATTTTTTGAAATTTTTGCATGAGACTATTTAAACAGCTCATTACGATTTGTAATCAAAATGTATTAACATGTATGAAGTTAATAAAATGAGAAAATTATGGTAAGTTTGCCTACATTTTAAGAAT